>NJRL01000049.1:463445-506530 GCA_003063815.1 Aphaenogaster rudis
CGATACGAGGGAAAAGTGCAATTTTCGATAGCGATTATCTCGTGTTCGAGACGGTCAATAACTTTTAAATGGCACAAACGTGTAGATATCACATTTATATTAACATACAGTTAAATTTTCAAATATTTCTTGTAAATTGCGATTCGCGAGACAACTACCTTAAATATCAAAAAGTTGATATTTAACGCACGCTCACCTTTCTCGAAAAAACAAATTCCAAAATAGAGTTTTTCCACCGCCTGTGGAATCGCCGACGATGAATTCAACATTACTTGAAAACTGGACAGCCTCGGACGCGAACCGCCGGTTCGCCGCACGCGAGCATTTTCACGAAAATCCGTGCGCACCGCGAAGGACGACGGGACATGTACGCGAAGTCTCGCCCTTGATATCCCATTAGGCGAAATTATAAGCCGGCCGACTCGCGGGAATAAAAAAGGTCAGAGGGCGCGGGGGGGTAGGACGGGGGGACAGAGGACAGAGGACGCGCGCAAATTTCTATACGGCGATTACGGAGGCGGGGCATTATTGCATCTATTATTTCCGCAGGTTGCACGCGCCCATTATTCCTGGGGAGGTTCTCTCACTCTCTCTCTCTCTCTTTCTCTCTCGCTCTCCCTCCCTCTCTTTTTTTCTATTTTCGGCTCGATGTCAGCGCCGGGGCGAAAGCGCCCGGATGTGTAGCAACGAACGACGAGGGTTTCATCGGCGAGGACGGTGAGGACGGAAGGGGGAACGGAGCGAGGGTGGAGGTGGGCCTGGGCTGCTGCCGGTACCGTAATCGAATATCCTAGAATTTAATTTCTATCGGTTCGTCCCGCGCGTCCGACTTTCATATCGCGCTTTTTTGCGACAGTCATTAAATCTAATTTATCGTGACGCTCGCGTTTTTCAGGCATGTGCGCGACGATCCCCCCCCCTCCGCCCCGTGTCCCGTTCCGCCGTCACCGAGGCAGCGGTGTAACGCGGCCTGGAAAAAAAAACGGGCCCCTTGGCCGAGTTCCCTCCCTCCCCCTTTTCACCCACTCATCCTGCCGGAGTGCACTGTCGCGGTGCAACGATCGCCACGCTCCCTTCCTCTCGTACGTGTAATTCTTCCCTTTGTAATTGAATACTATAAATTAATCCTTTGATTTATCCTTTGACGCGGGCGTTTCGTATTTCATACGCGCAACTGAAGCGATCAACAATCGCTACCTTGTATGGTGGAGGTTGATAAGCACGGATACAAAGAAACTCTACGCTGTCGCTCAATTTAATGAAAAGTCCAATTTCACTCATCCCGAGCTTCAATTACATTTTATCTATCCCGTAGGAGACAAAAAGAGTATCGCGCAATTATGATCAAATTATGATCGCGCACGTTACTTTTAATGAAAATTTTATTTATCATATACTGCGCGACGGGGACCAAGTGTTCCGCTGTCGCAAGAGTCGAAAATCCTGATACAAAAATGTCGAGGTCACGGTAGTTCTCTCGAGTAAGCGGTAGAAGTTAATCGCCCAATAAACTTTATCTTTGTTTTAATCGGAGAGAGAAGTATTTTTATATGGATATTACTTCATTATCATTCTTATCCAAAACTTTTACACTCGAAGAGCAATGAAAAATTATATAATTTTAATTAATTAAGAAAAAAGGAATAAGTTTAATTGTAAGGCGCGATATATTGTTTGTGCGACGATATATTTAATTTCATTTCTTCGATTTATTAAAATTATAATTTTTTATTTGATTCCTCCACTTTTCTCTTGAATAAAAATCTGTAAATAATAATAAATTCATTTACATAAATAATTTTTCGATTAAAACAAAGATAAATCTGAGATTCTTCAATATGTTTATTAATTCTCTTCAAATGGAATAACTAAATAAGAAATACTAACTGTCAAATTGTCATAAAAAAAATAATTTGCATGTAATAATTAGAATTTGTTGTACAACACGCATTTACATATTGACCAGATGGTAAATTCTTTCATCATGAATTCTTTCATTAGAATTCAAATAACGGTATCTTCGTTTCAAAACGCTACTTTGATCGAACTGAATTAATTTTTACCTTAGGCGACAGTAACAAGTCTACCAAACGAAACATAAATTATACAAAACAGTTCTCTTATTGAAATTAATTTAACCTTTAACTGTGGACATTATACACCAGCTAACTAAGTAGAAATCCAGAGACTACTTTTAGAAAAAAAGAAGGAAATAAAAACAACTGCTCGCCACTCTATACGGACTTGGTGCTATATTTTTTTTGTATTTTCAGCATTATTTATGAATCAAGTTTGATTTGTTTCTCTCTCTAAAGAAACGTAGGGTGCGTTCCACGTAGCGCTCACAACGTCCTTGGAATCATTTCATCCTTGTTATTTATCAAATATTAAATAAGGACAAACAATGCTCGCGAGCGTTGCCAACGTCAAATGGAAGGTACCTATAATTGGTCATAATTACGAAACAAATGGCGGGAATCCCGGAAACTCCACACTCACAGTCGAGGATTAAAACATACGGGAAGGGATACTTGGCGTAGTACGTTATAGTTATTCCGTAGTACGTTAAATATTTTGTGGCAGCGAGACTTGTCTGGCGTACGGCCTTGGTGTTTGTTTTGGTAGCCTATGACGCGCGTTGTCGTCGCAAGGATGCCGCGCGCCACGTTGTTGTCATTCACGCGGCGACATTCGTCGAGTCGGCAGGTAGCGACCGCGTATCACATGCCCCATCGAATCGCGATCGCGTCAAGCACGGGAAGACGCGACCACTTCCTACGAGCAATTAGCCCGCGCGATTAATTAACTTCCGCGATTAGCGATTCGCGATTCGCGAGCGCACAAGGTTATTCGTAGAAGCAAATATCTCGCGCAGCTTGGTCGTCGGAAGAAGGCATGGGCGCCCATGAGGGGGGCAAGGAGGGGCATACGCCCCCCCTGGATTTTAATTTTTTCAATTTAGAATGATTTTATGATTGATAAGCAGATAATTTTTTGTTTGAAATTTACACAATTAAAAATAAACATCTACATAAATATTTCTTTAAAAAATATTTCTTTAAAAAGTATTTGAAAATACGTTTGTTTAGCAGAGCCTTACAAAAATGGTACCCCTAAGTATATTTACACTCTGCCCCCTCTTGAAAAAAGTTGTTAGAGCGCCCAGGGGAGAAAGTATCCGAGGCGTGGGAATTTTAAGTTGCCGTTTTATAATATATACCGGTGATAATTATTCCTTTGCACTTTGCGCTTTGGATTTTCCGCTAGTTTAAATAAAGTGGGTTTATTGTTTCCAGATTGGCGGCGCGAAGTACGACGCAAATCATCGGATCGGGTCGGTCGAATAACGAAAACAAAGTCATTCCTGCATTAAATACGTTGAGTATGGGGCATCGGTGGCCCACGTTGGACTTTCCGTTTAGGCCGTTTGCGCATATTATACGATACCTCTCTTCTTCTTAATAATAATGAATTTTGTAGTCATAAATCATTCGCCCACGCGGCGTGAATGAAAAGTCACGTTAAATTAGTGCGGCACTCAACGTGTTAAGACACTAATTTATTTTGATTTTAACGGAAATTTATTTTAGGAATTCAGTACTGGAGACATTTTATATGAAATAGCGAAACCAACAGTACCAAATAAATTCGTATTAGTACGTCTCTCGCACAAGCAAGGGAAATTTTACTACGCAGACAATATCACCCGTGTCAACACGAGCGCAAATATGCCAGTGTCGCGTATTAAGTGGTTAATAATCAATCTGAAACACAGAAGAAACTGAATATTTGGTCTACGTTTATTCTACAGAGTGTAACAGAAAGATGCGGACAGACTTTTTGTAGTTGTAGGGGGGATTGATATAAGTAATTTGAGTATAGGAATGTCCGCTGAAGCCTCATTTCCGTGCAACACGGCTGTGAAGTTGCTACTTCTAAGCACTTATGTGAGGTTATCAGGGAGTAAACATACAATGAATTATGAATACACTTTTAAGTTGAAAAGAATAACAAAACATAAATAAAATTTGAAATATTACAACATGTTATACCTAATGTTACATTACCTAATGTTGCATTGGTTATTCCATGGCCTGCTTTGTGTTTCATGGTATACCTGACTTAATTTATTATTCACTGTATGAAACATGATAAACCGACTTAGAATATGGTATACCGGCCTGATTTTTCATTTTGAACAACTTTTTCTAATATAACTGCCTTTTACCGAAAAGGCACTTTACCTACACAGGAAATCTTAGAAGTAGCAACTTCACAGCAGCATGGAAACGAGGCTTCAGCGGACATGCATTTCTATATTCAAATTACTTATATCGAGAGATAAACCACTGACCAAAATTGTGTACACCAATCCCTAGTAATGCCCAAAATTGGGCATTACTAAGTACACAAAGTACACTAAAAGTACACAATTTTTGGGCATTACTAGTGAATTTTTTATGTAATGCCCACTAATGTGTCCTAGTAATGCCCACTAATGCCCCAAATCTGTACACCGCAATGCCCTCAGCGGTTTACCCCTCGACTTATATATTAACTTCCCCTACAACCACAAAAAGTCTGTCCGCATCTTTTGTTACACTTTGTAACAAAATAATACGTTTATATTTATTTCGCAGATTAAATTCTTTGTGATGTACAGCATGTATTGTATGTAGATGTAAACATTCGCACGACCGAAACTCGGGATGGACGGCCACTACGTGTCGTCGTCCTACCATTCAACTACTGTGACAATCGTGTTTGGCATCTCACGATCATTTCCTACGATTATTAAAATTAACGCGATACTATCAGTCGGCGAGTTTAATTAGCGACGGCTCGCAACTGAGGCGATCCACCCACGAAGCAGATATTTCGCGTTGTTCTTCGCGACGTAGTAAACGCGTCGTGTGCGATTAATAGCATCGGGAGTGTCGTGCAAAGCGCCGTGTGATCGTCGCATTCTGGCGTGATTAGTGCGCGTCGTAATTAATCGTACTTTCGCGAGTCAGTATTGTGTGAGTGCAACGAAGGAATTCGAAAGGAGGAGGGGGAGTAGGCCTGGGAGGCGTCGGGCAATGGCGGAGCAACCGCGGGGTGAGTGACTTCTTTATTACATTTTCATCTTCATTACACTATATTTGTTTCATATTCGTGGAGTTTACAATTAGCTTTTTCGAATTATTTCTTTATGTGAGTTCAAATATACCTCGCGTCGCGCTTTGAAATTGTCGAAATAAATGAAACTTGCCTATCTCATTTTCCCCAAATGTTCTCAAATTTTGTTCGTCAAATCGGCTCGCAAATAACGAAAAACTGCGATGTTATAGCACTAGAGTACCAAATTACACATCAGATAAATATTAAAATACTCGATGTTGAAACAAGCATATTCTTAATGTTTAAATATTAAAATTCTGACGTGTATATGATTGCGGAAACACATTTCGCGTATTAAACAAATGTCGCTATCAACGTCGCTTTTCACGAAATATTTACTTATCATCTGTTGCGCAACGGAGGAAGAAATATTCCTATATTTATCCGATAAGTATCCAACTTAAGCGTATGCGGCGTTACTTCGCCTGCGGGGGAAGCTTCTTACTCGATATTCTTTCTCCCCATTTTCCGTTTCTCCTTTTTTCTCCTCTCTTGTTTGCTCTTCGGCGTGCCGCCGGAGCGATACGCGCCGGAGTGCCACAACTCTGCGCCGGCAGTTGTGGCGGAATTCCGTTTGGAAGAGTTCGCTTCGCGCGCGCGTAAAAGGTACCGCGCCCCCGAAAGCGATCGGGAGAAAAAATTACGAACGCGTCGCGCTATCATCTACCGGGGGTGAACTCTTTTTTTTTCCTCCTCCTCTTCCTCCTCCTCCACCTCCTCCGCCCACGCTCGTCGGTCCCCGCCGCGCTCTGGCAGGAGTTCAAAGGACGACGAGTGATCGCGCGCGCGGCTCGCTGATCGATCGCTGATCGAGCGGAACGAGGAGCAGAGGTAGGTAGGTAGGTAGAGAGGCGCACGGCTCTCTCGCCAGCCAGCCCGCCCGCTCGCTCGCTCGCGCAGATAACGACGAGAGGTTATAAATCTCCTTCCGGTCGGAATCGGGAGCGAAGCAATCTGCGGAATGGTCCGGTCATCCGTCCATCAAGTCGCGCGCACCGCGACGTGCAGTCCACGTATTAATATATATCTGCGGGGGCGGCTGTGCGCGTGCACAGAGCCGCGCGTGTGTGTGTGTGCGGACGTCTGTACAGGGTGTCCGGGAACGAGCGTCGCGAATCTTAAGTGCGGAATAGTCGGCTGGAGCGAACAGACGCAATAAATCGTTATACATTGTTAAGATCTGCCATTATCGACAGGATCGTTTCTTAGGATAGTTACGATATTGAAACGATAAGACAAGATCTTTGCTTCTTCGAGGTTTACATAATTTTTAGTTTGCTTTTATTGCCGAGAATTTAACGGTACAAGCACGAACGTGTTATGTCCAATGCGGTCTTTCCAGAACGACTCTTGTATTCTTTGGAATCGATTCTTTTTTTTCCTCGATAGTATTACGAAAGTTTTTAATTTCAACATTAAGCGTGCTTGTGCAGTTGGAATATTCAATTCTATTAAAATAAAACCCGTTTGAAATTAAAGCGACACCTTTATCGCCTACAAAATTCTTCGGTAATTATTTGATAATTGTTCACATCATGAGACTCTCTCGACTAAATGATGACCTGATATCGAGATAAAATTCTTGCCGTGTTTCTGCATTATTCCTCACTGAATCATGTATCCATACGATGCTCCCGGGACACACCGTATACACGGCCGCGTGTACGTGCACGCGTGTCGTCCTGCATATGCACACGTACACGCGACAGCGGGTGCATCGTGCATGCCGCCGCGACTGCAAGGACCGCGCTCCGCTCCGCTCCGCTCCCTCGCGCCGCCACCACCCTCCGTCTCTGTCGCTCGTTCTGGTCCGGTATTTATGCGCGTTTCGATGGGAAAAGGCAGCGCAACTCGGACGCGACGCAAGATAATTTCTGATTTACCGCGAGCTCGCCGGAGCTGTCGCCCGCCGTACATCGCGCGGAGATCCGTCCTGCGCCGCATTTTCGAAATGGAAACCCACCCCCTTGTCCTGACCCTCCAACCCGCCGTCGCGATAGCGTTCCGGCAACGTTCGTTCGACGGAACTCGAAAAGAAAAAAAAAGAGAGAGAGAGAGAGAGAGCGAGAGAGGAATGCGCTCGCGTCGCGTATGCTCGGAAATCGGATGCGATCGTAAAAGTTAGATCGCCTGGCAAATTTGGTCGTTTCGAAAGCCGAGGCTGCAAAAATGGGTTATGTAAATAAGGGATGAGACGCTTTTAACTCTTTCGGGGTATAGGCGCAACCCCCCTCCCGATCGTTATTGAAATTCTGAAGCGGTCGGTTCTGAGTTCGTCGGATAGGCGAAGGCAAATTAAATTGCCTCCCCCTTGATTTTTCTTTTGCCTATATAAATTTGCATGCAGGTTTTCATAAAGCATAAAAGCCGAGATAATACGCGCGAAATGTCGACGTTGGAGTTACGTTTAAGTCGTCGGAAGCTAGACGGAAAAAAAATATTCTCGCGATTCTCAAAGGAAGTTAGAGGGAGAGACTGCTGAACTCGCTTACAAGATCGCCATTTTTCCGGAACGGTGACTGTGCGTGATGATGAGCGATAAAGAGGCCTGTCTCCCTCTCTCTCTCTATCTATCTCTCTGCTTTCCTACGCCGCCGTGGTCGTCGTGCATCAGGAACAAACGCGATGCACTTCTGATCGAACCTGGCGCACGCAACCGGCCGGCCGTTCCGCGAAATTTCGCAGAGCGCAGAAATCGGAGGAGGGATTAAACGATCCCCGATAAATGCGCGCGCGGCCTTTCTTAGCAGCGGCGATTCGCTCCGAGATTAACTCGTAACTGATCGGACGTCGGGGGCGTGCAATACGTCCGTCAGGGCTCGTCTTCGACGATATCAGGAAAGCGTGTTTCTCATCTCCAACTCGATTGCATGCGTAAAAAAAAAGTTGCACACTGAGAAAAAAAGCTATTGCTTCAATTAAAGTGGTATTATGGGGTGCCAAAAACATAAGTAGTTCATTCAATTGTACACGGAAAAAACGATAAGGTTGCCACAACCACAATAATAATAATATTCGATACAGCCACGTCATGTGGTCGTCACATTCACATTGTTTTGTGTAGTGCATCTATATATGTTTGTCTCAACATTCACTATGTTTGTCTCAACATTCACTATGTTTGCTGTACCAAATGCATATAGTTGCCTTCACAGCAATGTGAATGTGACAACCACAGAACGTGGGCTGTACCAAATATTACTATTATTATGGTTGTGGCAACCTTATCGTTTTTTCCGTGTTGTTTTAATAATCCAAATATTGGGTTTATTAATAATACAATTGAATGAACTACTTATGTTTTTTTGGCACCCCGTGATACCACTTTAATTAAAGCAACAGCTTTTTTTTCTCAGTGCACAACCTAATTTCGACTATCCGTCATCGAGATGTTAACGTGAAATGTAAATCGTCGATGAGTAGATAAGATTCATCTCTTCATTCTTTTATTCGATGTCGGGATAAATCGTTGACAGTCGTCCCTTCTCCCGGATGTCGATATTGTAAATGCCTGTTCCGGCAAAGAAATTCAAAGTGCGGGACGCGGTCCCGTCGCGCAAATCGCGACTAGGGAATTGAAACGATAAAGAGCGAGGCGCGGAGGTCCGCCGTACGGTACACCGCGGTCGTTACATTATTACGGAGAGGTCGTTGCGGGAATTTCAAGTCGGCGGGAGCGTCTTTCGAGCCGTCGTCCGGCTGAATGTTTCACGAATAGCTCCGCGGACGTTCCGGGTGGACGCGCATACAACTTTTATCAACGAGCGGATCTTTCGCCTCCCTTTTTGACCGCCTGTCTCCCTCTCTCCTTCCCGCCACTTGATTCCTCCAACCCCATCGCGGCCTACCCCACGACCCTCGACTTCCCGTCAGGGCTTCGCTTGAAATGCTTGTCGTCGTCGTCGTCGTCGTCGTCGTCGTCGTCGAGGGGAAAATACGGGGAACGCTAAGCGGTCGCGTTTTCCCGGCGTATTACTTAAGCGATCCGACATCGATTTCCGGTCCGAGGGCATTTTCATGCCGCGAAATAATGCATTCCCCGAGCGAGCGACGCCGCGAAGGTCGCCGCCTCCCGCGGGACCGAGGCCAGACGCGGATTTCAGGGTAACTTTCGACTTTCCGAGCACTCGGGAGCCGCCACTCGAGGCGAATTCTTCTGCAATTTTCAGCGCGCGCCTTAACGTAACCACTGCTCCGGAAAAATGGAGCGTCGACGTCGATACGAGGCTCTCTCTCTCTCTCTCTCCCTTTCTCTCCGTCGGCGAAGGACGGGGCGATTTATCGAATTTCCTAAAGTGTCTGAGAAAGTACAATAGCTTCCGTGCGGAATTCCACTTAGGCCAACGATAACACCGACAGCCATTTTTTGTCGATAGGAATTAATCTGCAATTGTATCGCGGTGAAGATATTATCTTGAAGATTCATTCTTTTATTCGTTTCTAAACGCTTTAGATTAAAAACAATGCTCGATGAAAGCAGAAGCCATTCGGAATTATTTCGCGTTACAAATAATAATTACACGTAGCGTATATATGCGATTCGTAATTACCTCTCGCATCGGAAATACTATTTAAAAGACGATACCGGGGAATGCGGTTTTCAGCGAAAATCCCTGGCTTCTAAACGGATAGAAGGCGAGTATCATTTCGCAAAGTAGGAAATAAGGGACCATAAAGAAACTCGACGCAGGTAAACCAGCGAGAGCATTGCACCGAGATACTTTCTCGAGCGAGATTCGGAACAGTCGGTGATTCTTCCTAGTAGGACGGTGTACAGGGCGTTTCACAGAAAACCTATGCAATTAGGAAGAAATTCTTTATCCATATATTGAAGTAACCTTTTGTAGAAATTTAAAAACGGAGGCTGTATAAATTGCGAATTCATTTTATCATCGAAGATTAAAATCTGGCGAAGAAAACACAGGTAATAAAATATTATTCTACGTTCAATTTTAAAAGAACTTTAATGGAGAATTTTAACATGAGCAATCGTTAGAAAAATATTTAAGGTGGAATATTACAAAGTTGTGAGAGAGCAGATCGTGAAAAGAGGAATCCGCAGATGAAAGGAAAAACGCGAGGAGTCTGAGATACTCTGTCTGCCCTGCGTGTATTATCCCGATACTGCCGGTCGGCAATGATTCCGCGGAGATAAATCCCACGGAATATATCCAGTCCGGTTAACCCGACGCGAGACGATTTCCGAAGCGAGGAAGGAAAGCGGCAAGAAACCCTCGCGCTCTCCCGACGCGGCGCAGCGCGCTAATGTCGAAGGAGGGAGGAAAAAAAAAACAAAAGCGGAAAAGGGGAAAAGGGATCGTTTGGAGAAGAGATATAAAAAGAGCAGGGGCCAGGGGGGAAGGGAAAGAAAAGAAAAGAGAGGGCTTCCCTCGGATGGCGGGGCGGCGGGGCTTCGGGATGAGGGACTGAGAGAAGTTAAGTGCTCGGGCGCCTATGCGGTCCGGTTACCCCGGGATTATATTCCAAGTATTGCCATTATGCGAGGAGTTTCCTAGGAAGGCAATTTTCGAAATATTTAAAATACATACCATTACGGGCCCGCGAAGGCCGGCCCTTATTATAAAATAGTCCTCCGCCGAGCAGCGAAAGGGTGGCTACGTAATACAGACCGGAAGGGTGGAGGAGACGGCTGGAGGGTAGGGGGGGCCCGTGGTCCTCACCTACCTACTTTCGAGATCTCGCGAGCGGCTGTATTGCGGGGTACCCATCAATTTCTTCCGACTCGTCCTTGCGACGGACGACGCGACCGAGCGACGGTATGTGTGCCCTGAAAAAAAAAAGCCAGCCGTACCCGTAGGCCCCCATAGGGGGGCGCCCGCGGCTATAGCCCCGCGTGTCGCATAACGCGCGTGTCTACGAAAAACTTAGCTATCGCGTGCGCGCGTTGCGTGCGCCAGCGCGGGCACTCGCGCGCAAAAAAGCCAGGAACTGGACCGAGCCGGGGAGCACCGTCTACTTTGTAAGTATATAAACGCGCGGTCTCGCCCCGTGAGAAACGAACGGAGGAATCCGTCGGTGGAGGCGAGCGGGGATTTTAGCTCTAATGAAACGATTAATCTTAACGCGTGTTGAAGGAGGAGAAAGTTTCCTTTGTCTACATCGTCATCTTATTCTTAAATGATAACTGTCTAACGGGGAACTCTAATGACGGCGGAGAATTCAGCTCCGAACGACAGCTAGTTGCCTAAACGTCAAGTCTCATTTTTCATTTCGAAAGCAGTCAGCTCTGTTTCAAATTTGATACATTTAAACGCGCCTGATGAAATTAAGAGCAGCTTTCCGAGTCGGTCCTCCTTCCGGTACCGAAGCAGAAATGCATAAAACGCGACCGTGTCGGAGACCCGAAATCACCGGGGCAACGTCGATACGTGTCAAAAAGCGCGAAGGGGGGTCCTCTCGATCACTCCTGACAGCACGGTAATCGACTTCTGAGCGCGACGCGAGCGATACCGGGGGCCCGCGCTCGTATCGCGATCGTTTTCTGGACGGAGGGCCGAAAGGAGGTGGACGAGACGACGCGGGGGATGAATGGGCGCGCGGGTAACGCGCGCATTTTAATACATCGGGGGCGGGCTTTTCAATTTTGAATCCCGTCGGGGCGATCCTCTCGTTCTCCTGATGTATCGCTTACGTTACGCGTTGATCAACGCGCCCGATCGACGTGTGCGCGTTTTTACGCGCGTTACGATCGTCGGGCGCGGACGTACGTACACGTACGGATACACGTACGGACACACATACGGCGGGGAGACAACGGACGCCGAAACGAGAGTCGTTCGCGATTGTGTGCCGCCTGCCGATACGAGTGCGCCGGGATGCATACCGCGAGCGAGCGAGCGAGCGCGCGTCGGCGAGATGCACTTGCACACGCGCGAGAGCGTGCGAGACGCGCGAAAACACAATCAAGGCCGCGCCGGGCAAAAACACTAATTTAAACGGAACGAAGGAAATATGTAGTCACATCCGGTGTATCAGGATGAATGGCGCTCGGTTACTACAATTCACGATTTACTGTTTCGCGACTTTTTTCTCTGCCGACGCGTCGGGGATCCGTTCTCTCCTGCCGGTCTCCCCGCCGCCCGCTCCGTCCCCCTTTCATGCTCTTTCTCTTTCTCTCTTTATCTCTCCTTCTCTTTCTCACTCTCGAGTCACCGAGAGAGAAGAGACAAAGAGGAAAGGAGGGAAAGAGGAAGAGAAAGAGAGAGAGAGAGAGAGGGCGAGCGAGGGAGGACGAGGATGGCAGGGCAGGACGATCCGGGAGGTAAAGCCGTTATTGCCAAAAAGGATAATGCGAGGGAAGATTAAATTTTTTTCGACCCGCCCTTTCGAGCTCCACCGACCGCGTGATCACGCTTTGCTGCTTCTCGTGTTGTACACTGTGTACACTTTTCGGGGGATGCGCTCGCTGCCTCCCTCTCCCTCGTCGTCACCCTTCCCGAGCATCGCGCTTTTCGTAGCCCATTTCCGACGGAGCGAGCCTCGCGATCATTTTAGATCATTCCCAGAAATCACGCCGCATAATTTGTGTTACTTTAGCATTTTTATCATTTTAAACTTTCTGTTATAATTTTGAAATCTGACATCTCTTATATTGACACGCAACATGTATATTTTAGGAACGATATTTAAGAACAATTGCGTCTGTAATTTTTAATAAGGAAGCTCTCTCTTTTTAAAAGATTATTTATTCGATATTTGGTAGAATAGATTTAATCAAATTCAATCTTATTTATAAATGTGTCAAATAATAAACGCAAATAATATAATAATAAGATTAATTTATAATAATTTGGCCTATTCTCATTTATATATTTGGCAAATAACATACTTAAACTATTATGAAAATAAATATTCGCCATCAGTTGGAAATATTTAATTGCTACTTAATAATATTTTTTACAGCAAGTAATGAATCACGGACAACCTGTTCTCTGGTATGTGAACGATTGCGCGAATAAACGATGCGATTAGGGCACGATTAAGCGGTCGTAGAAGACGCATCGTGGGGCCCGCGCGCGACAGGTGAAATATAATTTATATTTATACCGTGTAATGCCGCGTATAACGTTGTAGTGAGTCCCCTCCGGCTCTTGGGCCCGTTCGAGGTATAAATAATTGTTGTCTCCGGTTTTCGCCGCCGGAGGCGGGCGATTCATAACTCAGGGCGCTCCCTGTTGATTCCCCAATTTCCGACGAGACGCGGAAGGTCGATCGCTACTTTTAGGAAAGGTGAGGAGCGCTACTTCGTTACATTATACTCATTGATGCGTCCGTCGACGCTAATACGACCAATAAAGTACCGAAATCGAATAAAATACCAGCCGCGATAATCGGCAAATTTGTTATACATGTACGATAATTTTGAACGCTGGAGAGAAGAGACGCAGTTATTTTAGTCAACATGCGTCGCAATAAAGAATCGAATATTATCTAAAGAAATTCAGTCATGGTATTCGATAAAATTCCTATATGGTAATTTCGTCATCGATGAATCTATGTGTATAATGGACTTTAGACTTTATGCATGTGTGTGTGTGTGTGTGTGTGTGTGTGTGTGAGAGAAGTGTGACTTCTCTACTCCAAAAAAGACTTCGTATACTTCGGAGATAGGACTCGCTATCGAGAAAGCGACCTTCGGCGATGGAACTCTCTGACGGATGCAAAACCGTCAACGAGAGCGACTCCCAACGGCCGTACGCTCGAGAATTTCGCTCTTCAATGGAGAATATAAAGTTATTAGAATTAGATTTAAGGAGAATAAAACTCCCAAGCGCTTAATCTAACGAGCATCTAGCGTACTATTCGCCCGCACTTTTTCTCCCGACTTACTTCATCATTTCCTTCGTGGTTTTCAACTTACGTTTCTCTTTATCTTGAATAAATTAATCCAAGAACTTTCACGCTAATACTGATATACTGTTTATATAAATGAAAACATCGCTTTCTCTTTTTCTACAAATTTCCCTCTGTCTCTCTTTCTCCCCCCCTCACTCTCTCTCTCTCTCTTTCTTAGAAATAGCGACGCATTCCGTCCATTTACTGCAATCTGCATAATTACATTTTATTTCATTTCATCTACTTGTATAATTATTCTCTCTCTTTTTTTTCCCTTCTTTCCCTTATTCGTCCCGTAAGAAAAAATTCCATGTCGGCGGTGCTTGGCAGCGCTCTCGCGGCTTGGCATTCCGCGATCCCCGGGTCCGCCATTGGCTTCTCTCGCCCGCATCAATTAGGTATTTTAATCGGAAAGGCACCGCGGAATAGTTGCGATACTACAACGGCGCGCATTTACGATACGCGTGCACGGGCAGTCAGGCAGGCAGGCAGGCATACCCGGAGAATTGGAACGTGGTTGCGTTAACATAATGGAATTCCGCGGAATGTTATAACCATTATATACGTACAGCGGATTACGTCACGGTGCGGCGGGGCCGACGACGTTGCGCGCCCTGAGAAGAGAGAGAGAGAGAAAAAAAATAATGCCGCTTGCCGCGGCCGCGAGTCGGTCGCTCACTTTAATTTCCTAGATTGAACCCGACTGACGCGCGGAGTCTCAGTCCCGTTCCGTGCTTTTCCGCGCGTAAGCGCGGGCGTGTTCCTCCCCCGCGAAGCGCAAGTTACTTCCGGTGTCGCCCGATACTTCCGGAACCCGAAAACCCGGACGTGAAAATTTAACGCGACCGAGTTTAAGTTCTATCGCGGATCGCTGCCTCGAATATTCGTTTTCCGGTATATGCACGTAAGACACGCCGAGATGAAGGTGACAGTCTGCACCGATCGGGCAAATCCGACTGCGTCGATCGCGCGCGCGTTTCAACGTCGGGTAGAATAATAATTAAACTTATTTAACTTTCCGATTAGCTTTGGAACTCGATATTCCCATGCAGAATTCTCATGTTACGTTAGATATTCATATATTAAGACTTTTATCCTACTTATCGGATTACGTTACATAAGCAACATAAAAAACGTAGCGTGTCGATGTAAATTATAATATACGTAAGTATAATATACATCTGGATAAGATTACCTTGAATAATATATCGGAGTGTTTATTATCTGTGGAGTTGTAGACAACACAGTTTTTACAAGTGAAATATCTGCGCACGATCACTTAAAATTTAATCAAGATAGCGGACAGTACGACGGTAGTATTATTGATATATAAATAAGCGGCATAATTATACGCTCGGTGCCGCGAAAGGGAGTGAACGTCACTGAAAGCGACGCGCGAGAGAGACGGAATATATTTTGTTAAGCGAAGTTAATTGTCCGGCCTAAGTCGGCGCAACCTGCCCCCTATGTCCGACGGTCGTCGTGCTAGTTACAAAACGGCTTGTAACTAGCCGCACGCTTAATAACTTGCACCGGTAGCGGACGATAAATAATGCAGGAGACACCGTCGTCCCGATGTAATTAACGAGAACAGTCGATACCCCAGGCGCGCGCGCGTGTATGTGTGACCGGCGGTCGTGCGTGTGTGTGCGCGCGGGCGCGCGCGCGCGCGTGCGACCGTGCGTGTGCGTGCGCGTGTGCGTGGGCGCGCGTGTTTGTGTCACGTACGCGCGCGAACGCGAACGAGCGCGGTCAATATTTGTCATCCGCTTTAACAAAAAGAACGTTACAAAACGCTCGGCCGGATGCACCCCGGCCAAATATTGACTGCGCTCATTGACGTTCATTGATACTCTCAATTAGCGCATACCGTCGAAGCCAATCGCCGGGTAATTGGGATGGCCCTCCACCTCCGTCCGCGGAAAAGCGCGCGGGCCCTCTCTTTCCCTCCGCCGCGTGTCTCTCGCGCGTTTCCACCCCTTTCCCCGCTTTTCCCGCCCGCCTCGCGCGACCGTGTCAGAACGCGGACGGGTTTCGGCGCGAAAACGGGTCTCTCTCTCGTCCCGCGCGGTCTCGTATAATTGGCGGCCGCCCCGCGTCTCGAGCACGCCCGCGACTTTTCCGTAGCGCCGCGCGAAAGAGCGGCCAATTATACGGGACCGTTCCGTAGATAGGGCAGAAGCCGTTGCCTTCCTCGAGGATCGCCCGGCTCCGGCCGTTTGCCTTGACTAGGACGAACGCGTGCCCTAATGACACGAGGCGCGCGCGGAACGCGAACCAACCGCGGCTCTCGTTAACGACCGGTCGTGGCTGCGGGCTGACCACGGCCAACGGGGAAACATCTTCGTTTTCCATCGGGGAAAATTGCGTTCGCGCGCGATTTCGGGTTAACCGCCCTTTCGAAGAGCGCGCGAAACTTTCGACCGAGACAGAGAGAGAAAGAGAGAGACGGAGGAAGTTCGCCGGAAGTTCGCCCGAGAGGGAGAAACACCGTCGTTCCTTACTTCAATTCGCGACGGCACGTTTCTGACCGGCGCGGCGGGAGAAACTTTTAATTGACCCACCCGTTGCCGAATTATTTCTAAATGTTAGACAAATATTGGAATATTTCTCTTTACTTGTATTTACTTTGTCCGATGTTGAAATAAATTTAAATGTATGCGCGTGCGCAAATTTCTAGTTACGGCGCAGAAATTTATTCGCTCGTTTGTTTAACGTATCAATAATAAAATTGGGCTTGTAATGCAACTTAGTGACGCATCACAATTTAAATTAGAACGTGCGTTTTATAAATTTTTAACCTACGTGTATAAATCGCGTAGCTGAAGTTCGTAAAAGCTTTCCATCCAGCACATTTATATATCTAGCAGAAGTAATCAATTTTTTAAATCGTTTTTGCATACATTTCTTGAATCGCGAAGATCTAACGTTACTTCTGACGGAAATGCTGTTTTTCTCCTATTCTCATTAACAAGCTAGTGTAATATTCTAACGATTTTTTTCCTCTTCCTGCATATTATTTCTACTAATTTATCTTCGGCAAGAAGAGAAGTAATATTCTGCCATTATAAAAACAGGAAAGCTGCATTCAGCACATCGGAATACATATCTGAGTGATTCGACGTTATCATGGACATAAAAATCTCTTAATTATAACACTCCGCGCAATTACAGAATTCTTGTTGTACAATTTGCATCGAAAATTACATATTAGCATTGACGCGTGCAAATCTTTTCCCGTCCCGGGAAAAAAAAAAGATTTATAGTATAAGAAACAGTATCACTGTTGTCGATAAGGAAAGATTCGACATTTAACAATAACTTTAAGATACGCACGCATGCATAATGCTGCGATATAATTAGTTACGCATAAAAGCTTTTTCGCGCTTGGAACAACGATCATTGATGCGCGCAAATCTTTTCACGTTTAACGCAGATTCGACTTAACCTTCTCGCGAATTACGGAAAACCACTTTTTCATCCATAACGGTATTAGCATAGCGCTCCGAGTGCCAGCGCTATTTCCCTGATAATTTTCGCGAACAGGTTGATCTACATATTACTTGCATTATCGAGAGAGACCTAACGTATCAATTTTCTAGCAATGAACTTTTCCTCTCGCATTACAGATAGGATAAGGGAAGAGAATCATAGATATAAACAACTCGACTCACCCTTTCCTCCTCCCGAATCATCTCCGCGATGCCGGGCTTGATCTCGAGGTCGTCGCCGGCGCCGGGCTGATTGCCGGCGCCCTGCTGATGATGCTGCTGTTGCTGCTGCTGCTGTTGCTGTTGCTGCTGCTGCGCTTGCTGCACGCTGAGCTGCTGGCTGTGGCCGCCCAGGTGGTTGACGGGCGCGTGCGGACCGGAAGTCACGTGGCCGGGCACGTGGTGGGTCGGCAGGGGGTGCGAGCTCTGCTGTCCCTGCGGCGGTGGTGGCGGGGGTGGCGGTAAGGGCAGCGAGACCGGAAGTTCCTGCAGGTTGATCTGCGGCGTGACGGAGATGCTGGGCGTGCTGGGCGAGCCGAGGGACCTCGGGGTCGAGCTGGCAGTCGACGGCACCATGCTGTGAATCTCGGGCACGACGATGTTACCGCCGATCACGTCCTGATCGTCGGGGCCGATGCTGCCGGAGCCGACGCGTTCCGGACTGTTGCCAGACGGCGAACGTTCGCCGGACATCCGGCGGCGCTTCTTCCGCTGCATCGCCGCGGTCGCGACCTCCTCCAGGGTTGGTCTAGACGTCAGCTCATGCTCGCTGTTGACGTCCGCGAGGCCGCGGATCTTGAGACTCTCCGCGACCTTGAGTAACGGGCCGATCTGCTCCTGGGAGACATTGATCTCGCCCTTGTACATGAACTCGACCGCGGCCTTGAGCTCCGGCCATTTGATGTCCTTCATGATGACAATCGGATGCTGGCAGGGGTTGTCGAAGAAGAGCGCCTGAAAGTACGGGCTGCAGGCCGACAGAACCATCTTGTGGGCCTTGACGCTATGCCCGTCGCAGGCCAGGGTCACGTCCACGAAGCTTTCGCTCTGTAGGAGCTGATCGAAGACGTTGGTCAGATTAGTCTGATAGTTATTCCAGCGGAGACAGAACTGCTGGGGTGACCCAGCGCCGCTTTGTTGCGTCATGATCGGACGTAATGCAGCTTCCGCTTGTCTTGTGCTTCTCGGAGAGAGGATCGTCTCTTTCTCCTCTATTTCGCCAGGCGATTCTTCCTTTCTACACTTTCTCCACTATTCTTCCTTTTCGTCTCTTTCTCCAGTTGCCTCCTCGTGGTGCGTCTCGCCTCGGCTTCTCGGCGGCAACGTTCACTCGATCGGATCAGCAACGAGGCCGCATCTGCAACACACACATGCACAGCCACACGCAAAACCTCCAGATGTCCGCGCGAAATGACGCGGGGAGAGTGTGAGAGCTTTATCCGCGCGCCTCGTGGCAACGTGCGCGGACCTGTCAGACGCGAACCGACGCGGGCGTCATCGTCCCGTTGGGACGTCGCGGTCGAGCATCTTTTAGCCTAGCTCCGAAACGTGGCTCCGGAATATCCGTACTCGAGTACTCTCTAATCCACTCCCACCGCTTCCGAAAGAGTTAGAGTTCGCCTTGTCTCCCCCAACGGAGCATCATACACTACGGGGAGTCTCCCGAGGGATCGGGATAATCCCGAGACGGAGAGGGGAATTGCGTCCCTACTTCGATGCACCACGCGGCATACTTAATCTTTACTCCCCCTTTCGCTGTATCTTTTCTCTCTCTCTCTCTCTCTCTCTCTCAATTTTTTTTTACAGTTTCTAGTTACTGCCACTTAGTCTCTTCAAAATGTTTATCGCGTTTAGACGCGTCTTGTCCGAGAGAGAGAGAGAGAACAAGTCAGACTCTTCACCATCAACCACCCACCACCAACCACCTCGAAACGCGACGACAACGATCACGACGGCGACGTTGCGGTTTCCGCGACGAAACGGCGCGTTACGGATAATACGGATACGAATGCTGAACGCGGTAAACGCCGTGCGACGTACGGCGGCCGACTGTCCGCGTGAGAAGCGCGTGCTGCGCGCGGCGAAGGGTGTCGAAGCGACGAACGGCGTACGATCTGCACCCCGTGACGAGCGCGTCGCGACTGAGAGGGCCAGCAACGCGGCGGCGGTTCGCTCGAACGGCAGTGGTGGGTACCGTGCGCGGCGCAGCGCTTCGCGGCAACGGCAGCAGCGGCGGCGGCGGCGGCGGCGGCAACGGCGACGGCAGCGGCGGCGGCGGTGGCGGCGGCGGTGGCGGCGGTGCGGCCGATATCGCGCGCGCTCTCGCGCGCGTGGACGCGGTGCGGCGCGGCGCGACGGCGGTAGCGGCAGCGACGGCGGCGGCGGTGACGGCGGCGGGAGAGAGAGACGCGTACCGCGGCAAGGAGACGGCGATGTTGCGCGCCGCGCGGGTGGAGGCGCCCACCGCCGTACCTCACGCGTCCTCACGTTCCCCTCGCACCGCGGCGGTGCCGGCCAATCGCGCGGCTCGCCTTCCGATCGGACGCGCCGACAGGCGCCGCCCCCGGAGACCGCCTCATAACCGCCTCTCTCACTCCCGCGGACTCCCGCGAGACCGCGCGTCTCGCTTTGTCCGTCGTCCGAGAAGGAGAGGATTCTCTCTCTCGCGGCATCGGCCCCGGCGAGGCCCACCGATCGGCCTCCCGAAACGGCGATCCGCTGATGATGATGAGAGGAGGCCGCGCTTTGCTGATGGCGGAGGTGGTGGTGGTGGTTGTTCTGTCGTTATACTAGTACCGCCGCGCGGAGGTGGAGTGCACGGCGACGGCGACGACGACGGCGACGACGACGACGATGACGGGGATGGTGCTCTCTCTTTCCGCAGGTATCGCGTAGGAATCAATGCGTCCGAGGAAAGAATCCCCGCGACCTGTACCCTACGAAAGTAGGTTGTACCTATGTGAGCGGTGAGATTTAAACGAGTGGGTAACGGGAAGATATTTTTTGAGAGCGCGATCGAGAGAGATGGGGACGCCGACTGGGAGACGTGCGATATCGGGGTGGTTCCGGAACCTCCTCGAGATAAATAGCAAACGATCGCCGACGCGAAATCGTTAGTGATTTCTCCGGTTAAGCATTCAGAATTCAGAATCAATGGGGAACTGAACATTTGCATCTTCCCGGTTCTTTTAAGTCGAAAACCGAAACCGAAACGGTGTCGAATAGACCCAACTCGATTCCTTCACAGAGATGTATAGAGATGCAAAAATCGTGTAGCGTTTAGGTCGCGGACGCTATAAATAAAGTTAAATAAATTTGTTCTTTTACAGCTGGTGTAAGTGAGTTCAACGAACGTTGGCGGCAGCGGCGTCAAGAGACTTCTACAGACGCGGACGGCGTTTTTGAATTTCTCGTCTCTCGCACATTAAGTGCAAGGATCTCATTGCACCTGCGCACAATAACGATTGTCCTGATAGCGGCGAGACGAACGAGTAGGAACGTGCGCTCTAGCCGTATCTTCTAAATGAGTCCTGGGTACGCCGTGTTACACAGGTCGATTACTCGCGGCATTCTTCTCGGAAACGGCGGTAATAAATTAGCGCCGTGAGTCGACGAATGAATGATGTTTTTGCTGAGTCTACGACACATCTCTCAAAAGGATAGCGTGACATCTTTAGTTGTAAGCACATTGTACATATGTGCATAACAATTTTAGAATCGTTAATTCGAGATGAAAACTAACAGCAGAAACTCGTAGAGGACGAAACGACAGATATGTGAGAGCGATCTTTTTTGGAAGTGTAACGATGAATATTTATCAAGATAACACAAGAAGGTATGTTCTCTATCTCTGAATTATTTCTGAAATAAGAAAGAATCTCGAACGTCTTTTCGATGTACGAAGTTTGGAAAGTCCCAGAATAGACATCCATAGTTGTAGAGGTAGATGGCTGTAATAGAAACTGCATTGAAAGATTTACTCGCTGCAGCGAGTTCTGAAGTGGGATATAGTTGCGATCTCTTAAACGGCTATCTTCGCCGACTATTCGAATATCCTTGCTCTAGTAATACCGCTCTATCTCTGGACAAATCGCGATGAGGGTGGGCTTCCCCTCTGCTATTTATTCTGATATCGGCCTACTCGCCAGCGAGGAGTAGCCGGGTAGATTATTATTCATCGTGTTAGCAACAATCTCTCGCGAGCCGCACCCCAAAGGATTCTCTCCGCCCTTTCTTTTCCCGCGGCGGCATGGCACGTGGCGGAGTAATTGGGGCTGCAAAAAGCAGACGATTATTCAGCGTCGACGCGGTTTTACCGTCTGCCGTGTCCCGGAGACCAACAAGACGGTATTGACGATCGAATTTGGGCAGTCGTGCCTCGATAACGGAGTTATGAGCGCGACGTCGACGGTGCCGGCCGGGAAAGATGGCGGTCTTAATTGAATTAAGGGTACAAAGAGAGATGGTCTCTCGCGTTCGACCCTTACGAGACCCGCCGGTCGGTCTCCCTTAACTGGCTATTAACTCGAATTTTGGTAATAGCCAGCGTTACGTTAGGGCGCTCGGTCGTACGTCTAAAAATCCACTCTCAACGACTGCGTCGGATGAATCTGTCAAGTTTCTTGCTAAGCCGGGAGCATTGCTTTCTAAGATTTGCGAAGATGTGAATAATTCATAATATTTAATCGGATAGAAATCAGCAAGTGTTATTTAGATGTCTTAGGAATTAGCGACAGGTAACGTCCAATCAAATTTCGAAAAGATCACTTATTCGAGTCCCAGAAAAGAACTTCCTGGTCGTTGAACATGCCCCCGCTACATTAATACTTCGTCTAAAAGGGGAGGCGATGATAGAACCGTGAGAAAGGATTAATGAAAATTTTGCTCTTAGTACAAGTGACGCGCTAGCTATAATTATAGCAATGATACACCGAAAATAAAAATGCGCGAACGGATCGGTCTCGTTAGAAGCATAAATCCAGGAAATTCGCTTCTCCCGATACATATATAGATTTACCGGCGTACTGCGGATTCGTCGTAAAGAATGCAGAATAGTCTCTAACTCGATTTCAGTCCCCGCTCGAAACCGGCCGCCCCATACCCGCTTTCCCTCCCCGGCCGCGTCCTCTCGCCAGATCGGGCGGGTGTAAAACTGTATGCGCGATATTAGAAGCGTAAAAAAACCGGGGTAACGGTGGCGATGCCGAACGGGCGAATGAGTCGGATATATGCGGACGAATAACGACGCCCGCGAGGCTTTCTGATGAAGGAATATCGCCCGTCCTTTACGGGCCGCAGAACGTATAAACACGACGCAGCCAGCCGCGTGCGTTATTCTTCCGCACGTCGAGCCGCGACTTTTCCATTCGTTCCTTCAACACGCGACCGTTATTGCGAAGGTTGCGCGAATATTAATTGTTTGGTGGGCGCTTTCGGCGCATTTCTGCAAATTATTCACGTACCCCCGTTAGGTGAGCATGTAAATTGGGAGTATCGAATCTCAAAGGGGTAATAAAATACGGGGTAAAAAGTTCCATCGTGGATAGAAACTCGAAATATAATTTATTTATCGGGATCAATACAAATTCCATCGTGGATTTATTACACGATGATGAAAAATCAGATAAGGATTCCGTAAAAAGTTATTCGTTGTCGCAGAAAATAAATAAGTATCGTCAGGATAACATCTATACTATATACAATTCTATATTAGAAATTTTCTTGCGCAAATAGAAACTTGTTAGTCCGGAACACAGCAGAATGATGCTGTGTACTCTGCAACAAAAATACAGGGCGTACACCGTTGTAAAAGCGCGAATACGTACGTACGACTTACATTTACCGTCGCAACAGCTTTAGTTGCTGTTACTCGAACGGCAAATATGTAATATCAAGCTTGATGTTATCTGTAACATAGTTGATGTCTCTCGGCGTATTTACAAAATACCGATGTTACATCTACTACAACAACTGCAGCCTTTCCCCCCTCCTGCGATTCTGCAGATTTTTCCTAACTAGTTTCCGACAGAGAAATGCTGTTTCTTATCTCGAATAATTGAGGCAACGGCGATTTCTGACGATTCTCTCCGCGAATCAAAACGTCATTCCACGGGTATTTTGAAAAAAGAAGGGAGATATTTGCAGGACAGTATCCGCTAAGCCGTGGATCATCGCGAGGGCGACGAACGGCAACGAGGGTGGCACTGGCCATAACGCCCGCATTTCTCATATCGTTGATACCTTCACCCCTGCGAGCGTAGGGCGAGCGAGCGAGCGCATTGTAAGGGCGCGCGAGGCCGAGTCGAGGGAGGGCTATAAATTTTACTACGTAATATTGTTTAACTGCAAACAGTATACTAACACCCTCCGCCGCTGCTGGCGCAGGAAAAATTTCGACCCCGTCGGACAGTCGTCGGAAAGATCTGCGTAAGGAAACTCGAGTTTTTTCGCGAGCGATCGACGATCGCGATGTCGATCGAACGGCGACGATGCCGAGGCTGCGATTCCTCGATCGATTCCCGATATCGAACGCAACGAGGGCGCGCGGTTCAAAAGGGGTCGACAGTACTTTCTCGTCCCGACGACGCACTCTCGGGGGTGGAAGGGGGGGAAGTTATGAAAAAATACGAGATGAAAAAAATGGACGCGCGTGCGAGCGCGTGGCGCACGATGGAATAAAAGCGCGAAGTATCAACGCGCTCGGATTTTCTACCTGTAACCGTTTCCACCTGTAACAGCGCACGCACGGCGCTGACGAACGCGGCGGAAAATCCTTTTTTCCCCTCCGGTAATGGCCGTCCGCGATCGCGCGCGTCAAGCACGCCCGTAAACGTATTCTAAACGGCCGCCTTTTACTTCGCAGCGCGATATCCGCGCGATATCTTTGAAGCGGACTTTTCGACGACAACTCTCGTTAATCTCGAACTTCGCGAAACTAAGAGAATAAACCCGAAATTACGATACGGCGCGAAACAGTTGTATATTTTACTGATGCCGCTATAAAACCGACAGCAGTTTACGTCATGTAAAATCGTAAGAAATCCACCTTTTTCCTGAAACCGTGTTCGCCGAATTTTGCCGAACGGAACGCGCGTCTCCTATGAAAAGAATCGCCAATATCTGCCTGCTGCCTTTGTATCTATTAACCCTTTCACTTCCAAATTATTTAACAGCTACGAAAAAATATTTATTTGTATTTTTGTGGATATTACATGACAAGCGATTTATAAAGACATTTTGACATTTCAAAAACGTTTAAAGACTTTTCTACATATTTTTATTGAAACTATATACAATAATTCGCATTGCAAAGTTATTATACATAATGAAAACCTTTTTCTAAAATAATCAATTCAATTCCTTAGGCTCAATAGATTAATAATCACAATAAATCAAGAGGACCATTGTCTCAGTAACCACATACACAAATAATCATACTTGCAGTCATCTCTTATTTTGGAATCTAAAATGATGATGTGGACGGTTGCCATCCAAGAGACTCTAACATTATTTGACCAATTTGACCAGTGCCAATTTTTATCAAAGACAGCCTTAGGCAAATAAACATGCGATTGAAAAGTTTTAGCAAGATTTATAAATCAACGATTTATTGCGACAAAGAAATCGGCGTGCGAAACAGGTTTTTATGCGTAATCATGTGTATTAATTTATTTATTTATTTGTATTTTCATAATTTGTCGGCGCACTGAAGATGACTGAAGTTAAGGTCAAAACGTTTGTTCAACGAATTGTTTATTAAGAATTGTTTTATAATACAATCATATTAGCACGACTATCTGGCTTGGCTCATTAGCCCTCTCCTTGATTTATTGTGACCTTTTTTTAACCTCTGATAAATCTACCTGAAATATTTCAAGGAAGTTATAATTCTGAGAGCCCTTATTGAATTTATGATAACTTTTATCACCGAGTCGTAACGGCACTAAATGAAGACGATGATATTCTACGTTACCGGGAAATACATAAAATATGTGCTATCTATACAAGTATAAAGTCTTTACAGTCATCTACTTAAGATTATGAAGAAAATATATTCACAGACATGAAAATATAGAATACAGTAATACTTCATTTCATAATTCATAATACGTAGCCTTATGGCTACAGTGGGAGCGAAAGGGTTAAACAAGTATTTCCTTCTTTTACTCAAGAAAATTTTTCGAAAACGCAATCTCTTTCAAATACTTCCCCCAAAATTTTCTTTTGTATTATGGACCTGTTAAAAAGAGCAATTCTTGTTAACGCGAAGAGTTCTTCCTCATATTATTACTCGCTGTCGCTATTCGCGTGATAGCACGTGATACGAAGAAGAGCCCACCTTTGGTGTAAAAGGGACGCCCAAAGAAGCCTCGCGATCGTTTCCCACCGGGTCTTTAGGAAGTTTTGGATCCGATTGGGTCTTTATTTCGTCGCGGAGCACGGCAAGCGATCGATCGATCGCCCCGTCTTGCGCCACGCGTGTCTCTCCCGCGAGAGGTGGCTTAAAATTAGCCATTTCCACGATAATCGCTACCTGCTCCGGCGACGCCGGCACTCCCCCGACATTACAGAGACGGCAGCGGCCTTGCGCTCGCATTGTACAAGAACAATGAGCAAAGAGAAATATTGATGATGCTGCCGCCGCGTGGCTAAGCGTGCGCGAGCGGGCGAACGCGTGCACGAACAGCCGAGTGTATACCGAGTGTCCCGGAGCGATCTCTCTTACATTATTCAAAGTCTATATTTCCCTGAGAAAAAATCCGAAGACAGTCATCTTGTCTCTTTTTAACTTCCGCCAACGTGTTTCTTTCCTTTTAGAAGAAATTGAGATACGTAGATGAGTGCACTTGGAATTAAATGAATAAAAAGGCTCTCTCGGTTGTCCAATTAATTTTTATATTATTTCTATTCCGGGTACAACTTCTTTTGTTCAATATATCGAGTCTCTCATGGCAAACAATGACGATAGAGAAAAGCGCGGCTAACCTGTGACCGTGCTTACGTCACAGGATGTGCACAAAGCGCGTACCTCGTCTATTCATACTTAAATAATAATGATTTTAAATCGCATTTGGAATAGAATGTTTGTGAAACATTAATAGAAGAAGCGACGATCACGATGTTTTCGTCGCAATGTTCTTAACGTTCCGTTTCCTCGATATTTAATCCTCAAATAAAAATGCTCCTAAAGTATTTATCTTCAATTACAGCCGAGTAATTAGGACTTGGTCCGTTAAAATAATCCGAAAGCTTCCCGAAAACAATTGCAGCCGTCGCGATTCGATCTCCAGGACATGCCGTTGCTTTTAGAGCACCCAGTACGCGTGTACATGCTTGCGCAACCCGAAAGGACCGTGCGTATATCGCGAGGCAGACGCGAGGACGCGAGACAGCATGAGAGAGAGAAGGGTGAGGAGAGAACGGGGGATGCGGGAGGTAGCGAAGTATCCTACGCGTGCGAGGGAAAGAGAGGGTGCGAAGGAAGCGCCGAGGGGATGACGGAGAGAAAGGGAGCATGGGACAGCGACTGTACGAAGAGCGGGGAGATAGAGAAGAGGTAAGAGCGGAGAGGGAAGGAGAGGGCGGTGGAGAACGAGAGGGTTATACGCTTAATATTTCAGCATCGCGAAATTCTGCCCCTGAATCATTAATCGCCCGCTCCAGGGTGGCGATGCCTAGCCGAGTCTCTGCCACCCTCCCCCACTGGCACCCCCCTCGGCCGCGTTCCCCTCGTCCATCCAGCGCTTCTGGTCGTGTCTCTCCTCTCTCGTGTCCCTCACCCCTCGGTCCTCTCATCTCCCGCCGTCCCCCCGCTCGTCCCCCGTAACTTGCCTAACGCGACTAGGAAAGCCATCCGCGTGAATATTTCGAGTCCTCACCGATGCAGGAATAGACTCGTCGACTGAGCCGTAATTAACCCGCTGATTAATTACCGTGGCCGTGCTACACGACGAGCACGTGTGCCACACGCGAGTGCGGTACTCGCGACGACTCACGCCACTCGCGCGACGGTATTCGCTTCACCCCTTTTGCAGCCTCTCGTTTCCGAGGAGGCGCTCGGATGTCTTCCAAATGCCGACGGTATTCTCTACCTAATCCCCTCCGCTTATGCCGCTACGACGATTAAAGCTATCAGGTGTCGAAGTGTACACGCCGTCTATCGAGTTCGCGGTTAGCGAGTGCCGGAAGAGAATAAGAAGTTTGTCTTAATCGAGGTAATGAAATCGAATCACGTACGTCAGAGGATCCGATTGTATTCCGGTTATTCCGGTTAATATTGCAATTCTCGACTGGGTTCTTTTTAACCACATAAGTTGAATCTCTCGCGATTCGCGCAACAAAATAGTATTCGAGAATCGAAGGTAAACTCGGGGTTTGCAAAGAGCAATCATGCAGTTAAGAGAAAGTACATGACGTCTGCATCAACCTGCATTTTGCTTTTCGCGTTCGATGACATAACTAATTTAAATGGTCACATTCCCACGCTATCGAGGGAGGGAGAGAACGCGCGCGATCAGGAAATCTACCCAAGAACGTATTCTCACTCTCTCTCTCTCTCTCTCTCTCTCTCTCTCTCTCTCTTTGACTCAGAGATGTATTCGGCATTACGCGCATCTGTTTCAATCCATAGCGGCGAATCCAGAGTCGAAGACGAGGCCTGGGCGAAGATCCCCTCATATGACGAGATCAATCCGATTTTGCGGCTGATGATTGCGCGTCGATGAAAACTCGCGCGAATAACATAATCGGACCTTCGTGAATAGGATCTACCTCGATGAGATTTAGCGAAAGCAAATGTCACGTAAAGATAGATCTTGTAAGAGACAGCGGTAAGAAATTTAAAAAAATGAAATTTTAATAACATAATATAAATAACAAATTTTTTCACACTTTTAGAAGTAGGCATTAAATCGAATACTTCTACAAATTGTTTTATTTCTAAAAACGAAAATTGGATTTGTACTATATATTATCTTGCCGACACTAGTAATCTCATTTGTTTATAAAAGTTGTATTAACGTTTGATCTGTATATAAAATCTATAGGTTTTTAATGCTGATAAGAAGTTATATACATCTCAAGATATAATTTATTACTATCCTCTCCAAATCGATATTTAACTGAAAGAGAAGAACTTTATAAACTTTCTCTCTTTTTCTCAAGTTGACATTTGTAACATAGTGAAGAGAAGTACTGTAGTTCTGGGGCATCCTGTATAAACTGTACTTTGCAGCGAAGCGGCAAAGGGTTAAAAGGGTTGTTCACCATGCTCTCTCAGTAGGTACAGCGCGTTTCAGCTGCGATGACAGGACTTCATGCCGAGTAACAGAAATGTTTTCTCCACTTACACGCTGTCGTCGTTGTTGTCGTCATCGTCGTCGTCGTCGTCGTCGTCGTCGTCGTCGTCGTCGTCGTCGCCGTCGTCGTCGCCATTGTGCTCGTGCAACATTCACGCACACGGCCGCACACGCTGGCAGTAGTTATTAGTCGTAGTCGCTGCGGAGCGTGCAGGTTGTGCACGAGGTTAACGTTGCAGAAGGGGACGAGGTGCGGTGCGGTGCGGCGCGGGAGAGAGCGGGAGAAAGGGGACGAGTGGATGGGTTGGTTTGTACCGAACAATGATATCGGGTATTTGATTTGTAACCGACGACAATACCGACTTGCGACCCCGCATTTCATCCCTCCCGCTCGCCCCTGTCGCCCCCGCCGCGTTCTCTCTCGTTCGGGCGTCACCCTGTATATACTATATGTACCTGTATACATGGACCTGTATACCTATAGGGCCGCAAGACAAGGTTGTCGATAGCGAGTGCCACCTTTATGGCGCCTCCGGACAGATCCTTTTCGATCCCGTCCCCGGGCCAAGAAATTAGTTGCCCGTACTAGGCGATCGATCGCGTGACGTTTCATTTCGTTTTTAAACTCGCGCAAGATCGAAAGATCGGGAGTATCGCGATCTAGAGAATTCCAAGGTATCGGAACAGCAAAACGGAAATTTCGAAAAATCCAATCGCACAGACTTTACGTTCCAAAGATCGAAACGACGATGCTTAAACAATCCACTTCCAAAACTTCAATATTTGAAGTATTTAAATATTGTAAAATTAAACCTGTGAATCAAGCGGCAAAAATTTAAAATTTTACAAAGTCTTTTATCAATTATACGCTAACTCACACGGTGGAAAGATTCCAGAATCGAGTGAATTTTTGAAAGCCGGTCGGATTTCGTCAAACGATGCGGTGACGTTAATCAAGCGCGTCCTTAAGAAATTATATATACATGGGTTTCTATAAAGTCTGTCCCCACCCCTATATTTCGGAAAGCGCTCAAAATTCTGAAAAACCGCGAAATACGTGTTCGATCATTTCGAGGGGCTACTCTTTTTAAGGAAGTTGGGGGATTGTCCCCTCAAGAGGGTGCCCCAGGGGGATCTCAACTTAAAAATTTCAAATGAAATCCCCTAATTTTTAAATTTTTATATTCCCTATTTTTATAAATATGAGAAACGACAATATCGGTCCTGTTTGGCGTTTCTCATATTTGTTTAATTTAATCGGTCCTAATCTTATTATTGTTCCCTATTTTTAATTTTTATATTCCAGGATCGAGGATTGCGAGCGTGCGATCGTTCACTCGAGGCACATCGGTCGGGGGAGAAGCGAACGGTTTAGCGTTATACCTATTCTCGGCAGGACACCGCTCTTGCATACGTAATACTCCAACGAGCCCATAAGTTGTTAAAGCTATCCGCGGCTGCATATACATGCCACTTTCGCCGTACGACGACCCTTTCGTCGCGCCGCTTTTCGTGCGCGGGGTTAAAAAAGAATTAAATCGTTATCGACTCCCGGGGACTTGTTGTTCGGGACGCGGCGCGATCGAAACACGATGAAAACTCAGCGCGCTCTCATACCAGTTTATTCCGCAACCCCTTTCCTGCATTATTTACGCGGACGCGTGACCGGTCGCAAGCAATAAAGCAGCGGGACCTTCTTGGACGGTATCAAACGTCGGCTTTGCCGGGGGCCCGGTCGTCCTCTCATCCTTTTTAGAGAGAAAGCATCCGAGGGAGAAATTATTCACGGGCAATTCTACGGGTACAAATCTCCATAAATATCTGAAAGACGAAAAGGAACGACGAAAATGAAAATTCGATGCGTCGCTTTACGCCTACCTTTTGTCGTTGCATGGGAGGATCTTGCATCGTAATTGTATCATGTATCTGACTGCCGTTGCTGCTGCAACGTTTTCCTAAATATTCTCACTATGTCTCTAAGTGTCAGGAATTTAATTGCAACTTCGTTTAGCTGCGAAGTAATTCAGGTTGGATTCCGAATAAATTTTCGGCTAGCAATGCGTTAGGCGGAAAGGGAGTTATCGGCGTCTAGCGAGGAGCAACGAGAGATCCGGGGAAACAATCGGCCATCAATGCTTGAACAGCTTAATACTTAAAGGTGTCTATTGCGATGTCGCGTAAAACGTCGCGGCAAACGTCCGCGAGGAGAGTTCTATAAGTAAAGTCGCGTAACGACATCGGGAACGTTAATGATGTAAGCGATCTATGTTTGCCACGTCGAAATGCGTTTAATCCGCGCGAGCGCGGATCCGCGGATTATAATTAACTCGGCGGCGATAATTCGAAGTGTATAATCACCAAACGAGTCGCGGAGCGCGCTGATACGACTGCATGAAAATAATTAATCATCAATATTCGAGGAGCTTACGTTAAAGCGGCGTTGCTACGAAAATCATTACGGTAGGAGTAGGCTCTCTGCTTTCCTTGGAGAGAGAGTAATATCACAGAGGAATTGTCTTTGTACTCTAGAGCTAAAAATACGCGAAAAAATATGTAATGTACACATATACGCAATAATAAATGGAAATATAAATAAAAATATAAAAAATAAATAAAAATGTATCTAAATAAAAGAGTCGTATGATATAAAACTGACCTGTATGAATTAAAAAAGAAGGGAATAATTAATGAAGGGAACGCATATTTATGAGTTTAATAAAATGCAAGAAAATCTCAGAGTGTGAGGGAGAGAAAGAGAGACAAAAGGCATGTATTTATATACTATTCGCAGACGGTTGCTTAAGATCCTTCTACCATCTTACGGAGCACAAACGTACCGTTTGAGAGAAAGCATTGACCCAGCACGAAATAACATAATCCATAGGCAACACGACTAAAGATTTCATACCAGACGCTCGCAGTAAGAGAGTAAAGAGTAAAATAAAAATGAGATGGACACAAAGTGTGTAAAGCGAAGTGAGGAGAGACAGAGAGAGAAAGAGAGGGAACAACCCTTCTCCGTGACTCCGCGAGAGGGAAAGAGACGTTGGAGGAAGGATGAAAAAAGAAACAGCTTATAAATGAATACAGGAGAAGAAAGAGAGAGAGAGAGAGAGAGAGAGAGAAATGTTTGAGAGCGGAAGCTTGGCCGCGCCATCTCACGAACGTACATATTTGGCGGAAGACGGCAGCCAGGTGCAACGGTCCTATTGACGTGTTAATTGCGCCTGAATAATTAAAGGGGGCACCTCCCCCGGCAGCGGTGCTCTGTCCTTTTAAAATGTCCCCCGATCTCGTTAACCCGCTCCCGGGAGGGGCGCGGAGGGAACGAGCGTGAAAATGGTAGACAGCCGGCGTCGCGAGGCGGAGATCGAGGATAAAACAACTGGAACCAATTCGATTGCTCTAACTGGCGACAGCGGGACGAGAAACTTCGAATTGATTGTTGCACGAGATTAGTGTATCTATAACGAAAATACCGTGGTACAGAAATACGAAAGGTTTCCCCGAAACGTTTGTTAACTGCGACGAATCTCGGACAGATGTTTTATTGGCAAGCCGTATAGTTTTTCGTACGAAAAAAAAATTCTTTTTTTCGTTTGTCCGATATAATTAGATATCTCTTTTTCGTCCGCCATATGTGACGATGCAGTCGTCAGTTTCGTACTAAAAGTTAAATATCGTAATTGCTGCAGAATTTAACGTTTTTAAGTCCGAATTGTCTTCGAATATCGCCCCGATTTACAGTGATAGAAGCGGTTTGTTTCTACGCAAGAGAAACTTTTAACTACAGTTTCCAGCGTTTAAAAAAAAGGATAAGGGTATAGAATGAGTATAGTGGTATAAGTTGTGAAACAGACAACAGTAAATCTGGTAGGAATAATTTACAGGGCTGTAGATTCGTAAGAATATATGGAAAGATTAGCGTTCGTAAAAAAAAAGCACAAAGACCAATCCTATAAATTATAAGAAAAATGCACGATCGATCCTTAGCTTTTATTTATCCGCCGATTCGACCGTGGCATCGATATAATATCCTTACACATTTATGATCATTAAAAATCGAAAAAGTTTATAAGATAATAAGTCGAGAAGTAGATTCGTGAGCTGCGGAAGAGGATGTTAAACCTCATCAAGGATTCATCGCGATATTCAGCTGCTGGCAGCTGTAAAATTCGATCCAAGTGGCTCGGCGTTATTGCTGAAAGTCCCTTTGAGTGAAGAAGAACAATCCGCGCTCTCTCGTAAGGGACTCGAAACGAAAGCGCGCGGTTACGTATGCCGTTAACAATGTCCAGCCGGGGCGGACTTCATATACTTGTGCGCGATCGGAAACGGGGAAAATGCTCAAGCTGTGGCCTGAATAATTGACGATTTAGCCGTGTATCGGCGGAAGGGAAGGGTTCGCGGTGATCGTAAGAATATCTAACCTCGACGCGAGTCCGCTGTATTATTCAGCGGCTGTCATCCCCGCGTCTCGAGGGGGGCGAAGCGCGCCGCCGCCCGCCTCCAGAAAGCTCGAAAGCTTACGATCGCGAGCGCTTATTCCCGATCGTAACCCGCAACGCTTTATCCCTCGATATTCGCCTTATCTTCTTTTTCTTTGATAACCGGACACACGTATACGAAACGATGGGCATGCAACCGCTCACGCATGTACGTGCACGGGCACCACACATGCACGCGAACGCGATGCGTCACGTGCCGCGGCTCTCAACTATAGACCCGATGCAATCTTAATGCGATCAATTATTTACGTCGCTCGTCATCGCCCATTAAATATTCCACGCTCGACGAAAGAGTCCTCGCGCTACCCCGGAATTATTCCGGGCCAGTATTCGCGAACAGTACCCAAGTGCGAGCGCGCTATTCGCACCGCGCCGCTATTTTCGCGAGCTCCTAATGGCGTTAGGGAAAAGCGCGGAGCACCCCGTGGGAGAGGCACCTGTCGCGGCGAGGAAAGATTCCTCCGCTCCGATCGATTCCCGGTAAGATCGATATGATAGCGAGATGTAGACCGTCGCCGTCGCGAGACGTCGTGAGACAAAGTGCGCCGTATTTGATAACATTAAGATTAATTTCACGGCGACCGGTTAACTTCGCCATTACAAAAGACTTATCGCGATCCTTCTCGCCCGCGAGGTCCGTTGGTGAAATGTGGCATGGCGTGTTATTGCCCCGGAGCAGCCCTTCGATTAATCGAGCTTAAGTTCGCAAACTCTTTTATGTATAGCCGCGTTGCCCGTATTTATCGTCGGGCGCGCGTAATTGAACGCGTAATTATACGTCGGTCGACTCGCGCGAAACTTCATTTCTGCAATCTTCTAAATGTACCCCGAATGTGTATCCACGCGACGATACGGCTCTATAAATATAAGTAGTTACTACTCATCGACGTTGCAATAGTCCATTTTTGCAATCTCCTAAATGTATTTAAATGGATCTACGCGATAGCGCGACTGATCGCATCGCCCTATAAATACAGGCTGTTACCTGTGCTCCTTTTTCTCTCGGCAAACAACGCGATCGATCGCGCGTGCAAGTCATGAATCATCCTTAACGAATGAGCGTCATAATGGAATATATTATCGCGGAATATGGCCATCAAAGACGTCAGAGTTCACTTTAACAAAGGATCCATAAATAATAGAAGCGTTCTAAGTAAAGCAGGCCTGAAAGTTTGAAACTTCCCACATTTTCCAACATTTTTTTCAAACAGAAGTGTAATTTTGAAAAAGAGACTTTTTTTTAAGGCTAAAGTTCAAATCAAGGAATGAAGCAGAGTTATATAAATAACGTGTTATATATCATTTCTTATACAAAAGTTTAATAACGAATTTTTGTATGTCTTTGATAACGCGGTATCTTTTCACCAGAACTTTTATAAGATTACGTAAGATTTCATCATCCGTCCTTTTATAACTTTTCAATTTTTTACGGCAGTCCATGTTGACAACGAAATCGCCAGATACAAAATTTCGTCGACAGCTAAAACAAACAAGATAGCACGAACGCGACTGCCCGAAGGGCTACCGATCAAGTTCTTCGCGCGATCGATCGCCCACGTTGCTTCCCATCCCTCCCCCCCCCTCGAGAGCCCCTCCGGGTTCCCGGCGGGAAACGGGGCACCGACCGACCGGGGTTGATATAAACTGTGATTGATATTTAGTCGCGCCACACGGCACTTAAGAGGATTAAGGACCATCCAGGACGAGTATCGGTCGGGAACAGCCGTGACCCCGAGCACGTGCATCCGGGGACACGCAACGATCTCCCGAACGCTGGCCGGTAGGTAGGTTGGTAGATAGGTAGGTGGTGGAGACGTTCCAGGTCGATCCAGCAGCGCCAAGGATTCCTCCCGTCCTGTCCGACGCGACTGAAACGCGCTACTACAACGCCGCAACTCTGATTACAGTTAGCTCGGTCCGCTGGCCTAAACCTCCATATAACGCGCATCGCGCGGTCGTCGGGGACTAACCCGACGACGACCACTACACCACGCCACGCCGGGCGCGACATCCAGCCTCCGACCATGATTATCCGGTGGATTGTCTTACCGCATCCTAATCTCGAGAATGCTCATATCGGAAGGCCATCGAACCAGACTTTATCGTCTATAGCGTATCCCTGGCGTCTTTCACGCTTCTTCGGGCGGCGAAGCGTCGCAAAATGATTAAAAGAAAAGTTACGAAATAAATAAATATAAAGTCAGATTTTATGTGGTAAACTCATCGATAAGTTTGAAACCTATTCTTCCTTTAATAAAGCATTCGTTGGTCGATATCCTATTTACATTTTTTTTTAATTTTGGAGTGTTGGAAATTAAAACTCTATCTAAATAAAATCGCTCAAGTCGATTCGCAATGTGTCGCGGAGTATAAAAATTTCGCAAGATAACCGATCGGAATATTTATGGAAGAGCGGTAGAAAAACGATTATTCGAAAAATACGCTTGAAAACAATCATTCTTCAATGAAACCCTGATTAAACCATAGTTATGTTACCCAAGTTTAGCCGGGATATTCGAGAGAGAATATTTTCATTTCTTATTAATGCCCGAAATCGTATAAAATGCTGCAAGTAGGATATATATATATTTTTTGGTTCCGCGGTTACATCTGCACGAAGCGTGTTCAGTGGGCGATTAATATCTCCCTTGTGACAGGGATAGCTGCCGATTTAAATGAGTCGTTATAAACGTTTTAAGGCGACTCCGCGACAATCACCGCAGAATCGGCGAATCGTTACGTTATATCGAATTAAAAACGACGTGGAAAAAAGATTTGAGGTTCAAAACGAGCCGGTTATTTTCGAGACGGACATCGGAGGGAAGGCGGGAGGAAGGGAAAGGTTGAATTTTTAACGAAGAGCTATTACTCTCCCAATATGACAGCCGTGGAAATAGACGGAACGCGTCGTCAGAAATACGAGCCATATATTGATAAATTTTTGCACATATGTGTCGCGCTCTCCTCCCTTCCCTTCCCAACGGTCTTTCGAAATTCTCGGGAAATTTCTTCAGAGAAAATTCGATTAGACGCCCGGGTCTTTCAGCGCTTTTTAAATTCCAGCATTAATCATCTCTGCAGTCGGTCCTCGAATTAAAATTTTGTTGTCGCTGGCGAAGCTCAGTCGTGCGATTTGAAAGAGTAAGCGCTCTTGCCCATCTTCCGTTCGCTGCTCTTAATCTTCGCTCTAGATTTCTAATCTCTCGTAATTGAAAAGGTTGCGAAACCGCGGTATCTCGCCTGTCCTTCTTCCTCAAGATACTCCTGAAACATTGTCGAGAGTGCGGAGCGATGGGCGGCAGACTATCGCCCCGGAACCGTATTAGAAGCGGGCACGATGCATTAGTGATAACCGTTATCTATTCCGGACGTCACCCACGGTCGAAAATAGCGGTATAATCGAAGACGACGGAGAAAGAGCGAGGTGGAGCGAGTGGCGGGGAGAAGCTCCGAGCGAGGAAGGCGAGCCGGAACGATGTCGAGGGCACGACGAAGAGGGGAGAGAGGGAGGGGTGACTCCGGGGTAATGTCGGGGCAGGCTCGTGCGAGGTGCGAGAAAGGAAGCGTCGTTTCCGCATCGCGATTCCGCCCCGTCATTGGCTCCGATTCCGTGCTAACGTTAAACGCGCGCGAGCCCCCGGTACACTCTCGCGCAGCGCGGGGTGACAGGGGGTCAGCGCCGGGGAGGATTTTAGGGATGGCCGCTGCCGCTCCACCGTCCTCCCAACCCCCCGTCCTCTCATCGATAATATACGATCGTGCATGATTCTGCTTCGTGTATCACAATGGCCCTCCGGGCAAGCCCGTTCCACCTCTATCTACGTACCTGGCGCGCCGAACTACCGGCGCCCGGAGTCCGCGGTGGATAATGAGTGATTAGGTAATTAGTTGTCCAATATTCGCCCCATCCGCCCGTTCCTTCCTCTTCCCTTGCCGCGCTCCCTCACGCCGCTCGCTTCGTCTATCCGCGCGCGATCTTCCCAGCAGCGTTCACCAGCTCCGCCGCGTGGTCTCCTGCTACTGCTTGACCGGATGCGTTGACCGGACAGTACGGACGTACGGACGACGATACGACTCGCGTTATCGCGAGATATCGTAAGGGAATGTCGTGACAAGAACAGTTTTGTCAAGATTGACAGATAAACCGAGAAGAAGTTCCAAATTTCTATTAAATATTTCAAGTTTCTCTCTTTCAACACTATATTTGAATTAAAAACATTGGTGTAAAAACTCCAATTCTGATATTAGCAGTTTTTTCAGAAAGATAACAAATTCAGGCAGTTTGACATTTTCAATTTTTGTAAGATATTTCTTTCAATGACATTTTATCGACATCGAGAATCTACTATATAGTCTTATCATAATTACACGGAAAAAATGGCTATGGTTGTCACAACAACATTCTCTATGATTGGAAAAGAAATGTATGTGAATTCAAGTTATATTGATATTATATTGAATATAGCTGTCAAGATGTGCTCACCTATACGATTTTCACAACCGTAGTTCTTACGATAAGTAACATTCGGTTAGAATATTCTTATATATGGTTGCTTCAACTAAACAATTATTGCTATCTCTTCAATGTGATCTGCAGAACAAATATAGTATGATTGAGAGATCTGTAGGATATAGTTGCATGGCAGCACTGAGAGTTCAGTTCTATTGCAACAATAGAATAGACAGCAGCAGTATTACCACCAACTCACGAAGAATTTTTAAATAAAATAAAGTGTGTGTTATATTGTGATCCTTCTTGTGCATATTATTGCGGATACGATTATGGATAATTATGGATAAAGCTTACGAGCCTGAAACCACAGTCATATATAGGTACATGTTATCCTATCTATAACCTATAAATGTTTTATTTTGAATGTTACCTTTGAAAATGGGAATAGAGTCCTCAAACCCTACACGGAAAAAAAAGAATGATTGTGCCAACCAGATTCTAGTTGGCTCGCACAGAAATCTGGTTGACACAAACAGATTTCTGTGCAAGCCAACCAGAATCTGGTTGGCATAAACATTTTTTTTCCGTGTATGCTTTGAAGATAAAGCATAGGATTTGAGGACTCTATTCCTATTTTCAAAGGTAACATTCAAAATAAAACATTTTTAGGTTACAGATAGGATAACATGTATATGACTATGGCTGCGTTCAGCAGAAAAAGCAGCTTTGCAACAGTTGTAAAATTCTTTAATATTGGTTTATACACTTAGATCCAGGAGGAACCAAGGGCAAGAACCAATCATATTAAAGAATTTTACAACAGTTGTAAAGCTGCTTTTTCTGCTGAACGCAGCCAATGGTTGCAGGAACTGTACCTGTAAATAATCATTATAGTTGGTTGGTTGTAACATCTATATAGCAGTTACCCTCGCTAAGGTTGGGGCAACCATATAGGTCACTTCCAGAGTACTATGGTTCCCATAACCCTTTTCTATGGATGGGCGAAAAATAACATTATTATTCTGCTGTGGCAACCTTAACTTTTCTCCGTGTATATTTCTATTATCATAAATCTTTACTTGTAAATTGAAACTAGAATTTCTATCAAGACCCGTGACTTTAAATTTTCTCTGTCGGAAATATTTGCGTAACAAACGTTATGAAAAAATATAGAATTTGAAATATTTTTGAAGCTGCTTCCGTTCTTCTTAACATATATTATGTAAAGCTCATCTCTGCCCTTCGTCACCCAATTGCGCGAAGAGCACGAGTCTCACAGTGAGTATCGATTTACAGGAGAGAAAGGGAAGAAGGGTGAAAAGAAGGGCACGTCCAATACCTATGTCCAAAAACAACCGAGTTCTCCAGCCCCGAAGCTGAGGAACCGCCATGTGTGCGGCGCCGAGACAACCCCTTATAAATATAACAATTAAAAAGAGGGCTGTGTGTATGTGTGTGTTGGAGTGCCAAACGTCCTGCTTCGAGGGTGGACACCCGCGGGGCACCCCTACGCAGGACGCAAAACAGAAGGGCGCAGTCCGTTTGCCGCTGCGGGCTTCTTTCCATCGGCAGAACGGCCAAAAAATAACGGAATAATAATGAATCGAATTTTCTATCGTTTCACAAAATTTCGCCGCTTTTTACCATCGACGTGCGCGAAAACAAGAATCGTCTAACCTGCGAGAAATAATAGCAAATCTTGATTTATCTTTTGTTGAACGTGTAAATATTATATGAAGCAATTTCCATAAATACTGAATCGGTTAAGCTTTAGCTAATTCCATCTCTCATTCTAATTTTGTCTATGGATAATCAGTTAAGTCCTAGCTAAATTCAACTGATGTTATGCGAGCGGTCCATAATAATTTTAACTCTATTGCGCTCCAATCTTATTCAGTCTGCCGCCGTATTATCATAATTATTGGATTAAGAGTATAGCAGATCTCTGACTCCGCAAAGCCGTCGATGATATACCTCGTAAAATTGCACCGATTGCTTGATGACTGAAAAGAACACTGGATCGAGAAAAAGAAGAGAAACCAGGGACGGGCGGTGATCGGTGAGGGCCGCGTGGGCGACACGAGGGAGTTAATTCACGAAAGCGCCGAGGCGAATTCAATTCGCGCGAGTTAGCGCGTGACGAAATCGCCGCTCGTCGCCTCGTTGCCGACGACCTAGGTCATAACTATTTAAATGCCCGCGGCTGGATAAATTGTTGTATTAGTCACGCCAAGCTTATATTAATACGTGGCCCGTCCGGGTTCGTCGTTCGCGAGGCCGTTATTTCCCCTTCCGACAGAGTGCCTACTGTTAGATTTCGCGAAACGGTAGGACAAAGCGTGGATATTCCTTTTCATATCGTTCGTTAATCTGGAACATTTCGAAAATCTATACGAATCGCAAGCGGCAATATACATCCTGTGGTTATCTAGACATACAGTCGAATGCCAAGGAAACAGACGCTAATTCGAATAGAGATTTTCGACTTATCGAGTGCTTCGACTTTTGAGTAGAGGTACGGAATATAGGAAGTGAATAGAAATTCGCATTACAGAGGTTTTCGAGTTAGCGACATTCGAGTTAGAGAGATTCGACTATATTTCAATTACACCCACAGATAAAGTCCGAAGGATAACGCGGTCGAGATATATTAGTAAATGCCACTAATTAGCCATGACATACTAACGTGACTAGATTGATTCATGTAAATGCTCCGTTTAAGAAAAAGATGAAGATCGCGCCGTTTGCACGTGCCGATCTTCTATTGAGCTTCGACTGAGTCAACGAATTTAAGTAAACCGTATCTCCGGAGAATCGTCGAATTCTCTCGCGGCGCTTGTTACTCCTGACACAGATTGCAACAGGCGACCAGACCGACTCTGAGGGAAATTCGCTCTCCCTCGATACGGCGGGCAATCACGCCGATCGAAATACAACACATTTTCTCGAACCGACTTGACGCGTCTTTGCGGGAGGCGGAAAGAGAGGCGCGAAGAGAGAGGGCGAAAGAGAGAGAAAGAGAGAGAGAGGGAAGCGGAGCGACAGTCACCGGTGGTTATTTAGGTGATTACGCTTCGCTTCGCGGGCGACGTGTGCGCCGTACACGTTTGATCGCATCGTCGTCGCGACAAATCGACATTGTGTCACTGCGCCTCGTTGCAGCAATAACGCATATAATATACGCGCTCGCTCGCTCGCTCGCTCGCGCGCGAGCGCAGCATTACAGACCGCTGATGTAATACTTTTATGATCGGCCGCCGCAATTTCTCGGTGACAACACTCGCTATTTCTGTCGCCGAGTTTGTGCACATGACTGCCGCGACGAGCAATATATCGCGCAAATACGCGCGACGCTTACGCCGATATTTATACAGGGTGTTCGCCGTTTCTACCGAACCGCGGATAAAACTACGGCGACGTTGGATCTCTCGGGTGGCTCTCGAGCCAGCCGAGCCACCTCACGTGTCCTCACGGGTATAAATATATAATGAGAATTTTATCTCCGAGATAAGGGAATGATAACAGTAACGATGACTCGCTTGATATTTCGCCCATAAAAATGATAGCATTCACAAATTACATTTGTCTTGGAATATATAGAGCGAAATTACCCAGAAACTTGCCTAATAATGAAAATATTTAATAAATAAATTAATTTCTAATATTCTTCGAAAACTATATATAAAAAAAAGAAATCTTTATCTCTTTATTGATTTTAAGCTAATTTTACTTCGATAGAAATATAAGTGCAATCGCGTCGAGCTATTTAATAATTGTAATTTATAAAAATGATGAAATAGGATAATATTTTCTGTTAACTTCTGAGAGTTAAAGAGAGAGAGAGAGAGGGAGTAACTCGAAATTCAGAGTGCAATCGCCTAGACAGGAAAGAGTACACATCCGGGACACCCTGTACAATATATCGAGCGTGCTCCTTTTTTTCTGCTCCCTCCGTCGGCATTGTTCGTCCATGTAACGCGAGTCGTTTCTCGCTTTCAAAACGGAGCTTCCTTAAGCGGAGGAGAAAATCGAAGCCGGCGATGAGGGGGTACGCCGCGGCCGCTCGTTACGTAGGTGGAATCAAGGCGAAACTTTCCGCATGAAATTGCAACGTGCGCCCGGCCGTGTAATGCCCGAGTGGTACAACTCACCTGTACGTTACATGTCTTCGTACGCTGTCGATACCGCTCGCAGTAGAGGCTGCGCTTTTTCCATGCGGGGTGCATTGCTCTCGTCGAAGTCCATCCGCGCGTCGACGCTTCCCTGCGGTCCTCCAGCCTGTCACAGAGGAAAAAAAGAAAGGGCGCGATTGAGAAAAGTGAGCGACGAGAGACGGTTCCGCGGACCAAATTAAGCCCGAAGCAAAACTAATCGATGAATAATCTCTCGAAAGCTTTAATGAGAGATCCCACGCTTCCGGAAAATCAATACAAATCAATAATTATCCAAGGAGATTGCGTAATCGCGATACGTGCAGCTTACTTGTTCTATTAATATCCGATATCTCTGTTTCAACTTCTTTCTACCTGTTCTTTTGCAAAGTTCCCAGCTGAACGTGTATACGTATATGGCATTTATAGCTAAAAAGGTTAAAGATCGAAAGTGGTTTCTTTCTGTGTATACAAGCCACCCTTCGCGTTCCCTCTGAGACACGTTAATCCGCAGAAATACGCGGCTGTGGTGGCGAAGATTGCACGGGCGGCAAAGTAAAAGAATGATTTATCGGTCGGCTGACTTTTCTCACCCGACTTTTCCCACTCGTGCAGAGGGCCGGATGATCTCGCTCATCGTAGCTCGTGTCTTTTGCTCTCACGAGAGAAACAATACCAGCGATGGTGTTATCGTGCGATTCTAACGTTTTTTAAAATATCTTTTACATTAAAATATTTCTCTTTCTCTTTTAATTTATATATATATATAAATCCATTATATATATATATATATATATATATAAAGAGATGGACAAAATAATGTGAACACTTGGGAAATATATTACTTCTTTTATTAAATAAAGGTTGGCTCACCATTTATCTTTAATACAGATTCTACCCTTGTTGAAATAGAGTCATGCAATGCTTGAATAATCACCAACGGAATGTTGTACTATTCCTTTAGCAGAACATCTCTCAATTATTTATACAAGTAATGTTGGAGAAAATTTGCTTCTTACTCTATTTTCCAAAATTACTGTCTATTCTCTAAAACTTCAACACTTCATAAGGATGAAAAAAGTTCCCATAAACTTAGTCCAAAAACGCATCCCGCAGGAGTAACGACTCATTTAATTATCAATTTAATTATGTAATATGTTCAATAA
>NJRL01000049.1:568632-580038 GCA_003063815.1 Aphaenogaster rudis
AATAGCCCCTCGACTACGAGGAGAAGAAAAGTCAGCTTATTATGCGTATTATAATAGATTAATTTCGTACATCGCAATTTCCAGAAAGATTTTTCGGATCTAGCTTAGCGAACTCGTTGGCCTATTCGCGTATACCCCTGGAGCGACCCTCACGAAAGCCTCTTACGCTCGTATTCCATGCGCTGCTCCCCCCTTTTTCGATACGATCGAACGTAATTTCGACTGTCCTTACCCTTTGTAAATCGCCCGTAAGGCGCGGAACGAGGAGCGGTCCCGGGACGAAACCTCTTTATCGTTTACGTCGCGGACGGAATATGTGTATATACATATAATGTTGCGGCCGCAAAGACATCGAGAACCGACGTCAAACGTCCCGCATTAAATTACATTGCATTTCCATGGCGGATAGACGAGGGACGCGGTGCATATGCATACCTGTCCTTTGTCCGGCGCGATGCACCGAAACGGTGTACCGGGTGGCCCGCCGTGGAACTGCCCGTGGCAGGACTACCACGACTTTAGGAACCACGGTTGCTACGGAGGCTAGACGGACCGAAATGGCTAACCCCGAACCGAGTCAGAATTATATTTTTTTTTTTACGACGCAGCCGGCTGCATCCGCGAAGGAACGGCGATTCTTCGTCGAGAAGATGACGTCTTTGTGCTTCGAACGCGATTCAAGACGACTTCGGAGATCGCCCTGAATCCCGCGTTCCCGAAATTCGCAGGCACCCTGTAGATCAGGAGGGTACACCGAGAGACGTGCACACGTATACGGGGCGTCTCTGGACACGTGGTAGTTAAATCGAATTCCCCTGCTGTCCTGTCCGCCGGAGACACAAAGCAAAGGTTGCCGGAGTGGATGGGTCGCCCTGGGCGACCATCTAGCAAATTGCGGTATCTAAGTGCCCGCTGGAAACGGTCCGCTTTATCGCTCGGCTCTCGTCGAGAATTTCGAATTTCGGAAAGTCGCTCTCGCTCGCTCCGGGGGAGCCCGGCTGCGCGCGTGCGGGCGGAGAGAAGATTCGCTCTAAATCGCTAGAGTGGCGGAAACCTCGACGGATTTTCGTTGCTCGAATTGCGTCCCGTCGTAATAATTAATATAGAGTCCCGCAACGCGAGTAAGGGCCGATGACGCCGCGGCGCGGTGCAGCGTAGACCAAATAATTGGATTACTTAACGTATTACAACTTTTTTTAATGATAAGAAGAAAAGTCAGACAGAGGACAAAAAGGAAAAAAAATTCCCTTGCCTCTTATGTTCACAATATTTCTAAACACGACGCTTTATACTTTGACATTGTATAAGGAATATTCTTTAGAACTGGATGACGTCATCTCGCTTTGTAAATACAGAACTCGTAATTGCTTCTTTGTGTGCTTAATAGAGAAATAATAGTTCCGACGAGAGCATGAATTAAACGCGAGGCAGTGCTGTCCGTTTCGTTCCGATACGCTACCCATCCTGATCCGGCAGTGTGTTTAGCATTTAGATGCGAATCGTGCGAGACCCGAGAGTGTGCGGCGAGGGTTTAAAACAACAACTCTTAGCGACAGATCAGGGTGAACGGACCACCGGGCTGAGGTGGGCGAGGGATCATTAGGACAGATTTTCCGCCGCGCGATCCTCTGATTGCCTCACGTACGACGGTTACGCGCGATCATTCGGTTCGATGATAATTCCTCGGGCGCTCCGGCACGTCTGGCTCGGGGACGGAGAAGGAGGTGGAAAAGAGAAGGTGGTGGAGGACGGGACGGACGAGGACCAAGAGGGTGATCTCCTACGATCGCACGCAATTACATGCTGAATCTTTAATGGAACGTTTCGAGCCTGGAATTAGTCGAATGCCATGGAAAGCCATCGCCACGTAATGCAGCCGCGGTCTCTCTCGCGCGAGAACGGGCCCTCCTTCTGGGTCTTATGCCTCGGGTACGTGAGCGGTGCAGACGGACTACCGTCCGTCTCTTATGAGCCTCTTAGGTGGATGGGAAACCGAACGACGTGGGCGCGTTGGATCCGTTGAAACCTTTGAGCGACCGCATATTTTTTACCTCGAGGATTTGAGACAGAAAGTTGTATAATTTGCTGCTAACATAATCCTATTTATTTATAATTTTCGTACTTCATACACTTTTCTATGTTCTTCTTAAGAACCTTTCTATTTTAAATAATAAAAAACTTTTCTTTTTTAAACCATTTAAATAAATTCAGACGTTAGAATTTTCAGTAATACGTAATTTCAACTCTTTAACTTTCAGAAAAATAACATCGGTTTTTTGTACTAATATTGCTTATGGATTTCTTCCAAGAGCCTATAAAGACAAGCACGCGCGAACGGGTAAACGCGTGAAAACGTCGGCCGACGCTCCTCGTGGCCTCGGTTGCGCGAGGTACGCCCGTACCTCCTTTTTCTTTCCACGGAGTATTATTCCAGCATTATTCAGAAGATCGGAATGCAGGTGTACAGTTACGGTTACCAGTAAACGCGCCGTACAGGCCCCGCGGTTGACAATGCCGCGACTTCTTGTCACGGGGACCCCCTCGCCTTCCTTCCCGCTGAACCCCTCCCACCCCCCGTCTTCCGCGATCCTCCTCGCCTGGTCGTCGTCGTCATCGTCATCCTTTCTCGTCCATTCTTTTTCACGCGCGACTCTCTTTATCCTCGCCAACGTTTTTCCCCCTACCACGCGACCGCTACACGACGCGTGTCTTTAACCTCGTCCACCTCATTGTCGTGGGTTCGTGGGTGCGTTTGTAACGTGCGCAACGTGCTCGTACCTAGGACCCACGACGACAATCGATAACGCCGTCACGATCGCGGAGGACACGCACGCTCCTGTCCCCTTATGTTAATGAGCTCTTAATATTCCGCGCGTCCGACTTCTTCTTCTCCTTCTTCCTCATCTCCCTCATCCGCCGCGCTTCATCGTCTACTCCTCGCCTTCCGTCCTCCTCGCACGACACGTCTGAGCAATGTTTGCCATTACAAAGCGGGAATTAATTCATCTCTTCTTCGATCGCGTGGCTAAACCCGTTACCAAGTCGTTACAAACTTTCGGCGGATCGTCGTTAACGCGTACAGTCGCGTATAATCGCTTGCGAGAGCTTTCGAGGGTGTAAACGCATCTAGAAACCTCTTAACTAAGGCGCTTTCTTATCCAGCCATAATCTTTCATATTTTTATCTCTATATTTGTAACTGTTATACATATACGGAGATAAAGATAAACTATTCTTTTCGAGGAACAATTTTTTTTGTGCCTTCCAGCTGCGGTTCATGGGTGAAGCAGTGCAAAACGAGAGGAACCGATAGCAATCGCCAAGGATTACGCAAATTCTTCCACACCGGCCGAGTACGCCGTTCTATGGATTTGGGCCGATACTTTCTATTCCGAAAACACAGGCCATTCTTCTTGGAAACGAAACGACAAACTTATGTAACAGCCGACTCGTCGCGGGAGATGAAGAATAAGTTCACGAAGACACAGAGGAATCACGCGTTCCCGTGCGCTTAACAATCCCGATTCCCCGCCTCGCATTAGCCGTTTCTCTCAGCCCGAACTTGCAACAGGCCATTTATCATCGTCCGATAGATCGACCGCCTGCCTCGATCGAAAAATTACCATCGACGCAATAAATAACGCCGCGAATTGCTGGACGTCTTCGCGGCTCGCGAAGTTCAACGCTTCAATGGTTGTCAGTTCGAAATACCTCGTGAGGACAGCTTGCCCCACGAATTCTCATTTGTTTGATCGAAATGTTCGTTAAAGCTTGATTATATCCCGTCGTTAAAAAAATCTCTCTCTTTCTCTGCCAACTATACAGCTTCGCGTTTGTGGAAGTAAAAATGCAAGCCCCTGTTTTATGTCTCTCTATTGTAGCGAATATAATTTTATCATTTCTCCATTTCCTCTCCATTGCTCTCCCAAATCTACCGTAATCCTATTTTTGCGTACGCAGCAATCATCAAAATGCATACGCAAAACCATTCCTATAACATCGCAAATTTTTGCGGAAATATTTAGCAGAGCGCTTATTCAGAAATGCTCTTCAGTCCGGAACGAAATGATGACTGACACACTAGTCGGCTTTCGTTCTTCGGGAATCGAAGAGGTTGACAACCGCCATTTGGAGCACGCACACGGGAGAGGGGAATGGGGAGAGGGATAGGGAGAGGGCAGGCGCGAGGAAATACGCGGGTATAAGTTAGCCGTAAGTAAGTATAAGCGTCGCTCGATCGGATATCTCTCCGGCGCGTTTAAGCCGGTAAGAGAGCCGATATCATTAATAATAATTATACAATTACATGTAGGTATACGGTGTATCGAGAGGCCCCGGTATAGTTTAGTGCCGTGTTATTATCCCGTTCTCTCGTCTCGAAGGCGGCGCGAGAGGCACGGCGGAGCGAGAGAGCACCGGGCTCTCTGCCCCGGTATAGATATATGTTATTACTTATAATATTTCATCTTCGGAATTGGCGGTTGCAACTTTGTTTATGCCATGGGAACGTCATAGGCGGTTATAACTAAGGGTGGAAAACGAGCCGCGCGCTCACCTCGGCCGTACCGTGCCCACGAAAGGACGAGGCGTTGAATCGGGTGCGCGGGTTGCAAAGCGGGTTGCACCGTTCTTTTATGCGCCGTCCCTTACACCGAGGCCGACATTCACAGAAATGTACTTTTGCGGCCAAGTTATACGAGCGCTAACGACAGTGCCCTTTTTAACCGTTCGCCGTTCGCCCGTAGAATTTAATTAAACTTACGTACACCCCCCCCCCCCAACCCCGTGCTTTACGTGCGAATTTTTCGCCCAAGAATCGCGCGCGCGCAGCCGCGACCGTTTTACAGTTATGCAATCATAATGCACGTAACTAAGCTTTGACTGTCGCTGAATAATGCAGCCAGTTCCACGTACTCCGCTCGCGGCGCAGAAATATTATGTACACAGCGCGGCGTCGTGTGTGCAAATAGTAACGCTACGCGCGTCTTACAATTCGATCGTATCGCCCCACCTTTCCCGGCGCGGATGAAACAGCCGTAACTCCCTTCAATTGTCATTCAGTAATTACTCGGAAAATGCGGAGTGAAATGAAGGGCCGCGGGCAGTAACACGATGAGCCGCGCACGAAGGGAAAAACCGTGTGAGGCTCGGAACAATATGTTTATGCTTAGCATAAAGACCATAATTCCAGACATTCTACATTGTAACAAAGGTAAAAGAATAATTAGATTGGTTCCACAGTTTTAATGTTTTCATGCCGGGAGAACGGGGCCTTCTCCCCTCGCTTCCCACCTTACGCGAACGATAATTGTTCCGATTTATATAATTTCCGTCATCTCTCATATTTATATTCGCGCGCAGATAACTCTCGCATTAACGAACAAGTTCGCAGAAACGCGAGTACCGCGGGGCATTTGAATACCCGATGAATAGTCATCCGCTGAATATCTGCGCTGCACGAGCGCGCGTACGGTATACTTATACAGTGTGTGCCACTTGCACGCGTCGCGATACGCTCAGATTTGCGAATGACTTTTAAAGTAGTCGGCGGCGCGGCGCGGGAACGAGATCGGTTCGACGACGGCGGCAAATTATAGGGATCTTCGTGTATTTTCCCCGCAGTACACGCACTTCTGCGTCGTAACCAGGTGTATTATTACTCGCACGCCGATTACCGCCGCGACTGTCCCGTATCTTTTTGCGCCGATCGGCCGCGACGAGAGCGAGAGACGCGCGTCAGACACGCGGAAAAATCCGCGAACGAGACCCCCGGTACGACGAACCGGACGGACATATATTCGACGGTTTCCACCCGGGAAAATTTATAACCCGACTGATTGAATATAGGCGGATGCGTTCCGAGAAGTACTATGCCTGATTAGAAAGCCCGGCATGCACGCGCGGCAATGCATCTGCAGCCCCGCCCATTCCCGCTCGTCCGTTCGCACCCTTTTCTATATGTATATATGAATATATGTATATGCGTTATACAAGGTGCCCCGGGCGACACCGCGGCACCGTCGTATAAAGGTATTTTACGAGATGTAATAAGCTAGCCTCATAAAATTCTTTGCTCCGAAATTTCACGTTTTATCTCGGTTTGCACATGTTCCCCGCGCTATTTCGATGATTACGTATATCTGTATCGATCGTTTTTTTTTCTAAAGCAATTTTTAGAAGCAAGATCAATTGCCGTTCCTTCCTTAACGATTCAACATCGAAACAAACCTTTCGGACTTTCATATTTGCGAATGCACGGTTTACTAAATTTATCGCCGTCTACGATCGTTAATCGGATTTTTTTATATTGATTCCCAGATTACAGATATGCAAAAATAGATTCGTATTCAGTTCAATCGAAGAAATGTCTCAGACTCACCGAAACATCTAATTAGTCGAGCAACGACACGCAGCGTCTGGGACACCTTGTATATGCGCGTGCATTGGCGTCCCGGCTTCCGCGAGGGGTAGAAAATGATAGACCTTTCGCGCCGTCCGGAGACTCTTTGAAGTCAATTTCACGGTGGATGTAGAGAAAGAGAAGTCATGGCGTTCGCGCGCGCAAAAGTCGCGTTCTTCCCGGAGAGTGAGAAAATGACACGCAAAGCCGGTTGTACATGCGTGAAAATAAAACATCCTGTTTTCCTCCCGAGGGGCTCTCTCGCATATTAGGTACGACTCGCGAAAACTTCGGAGCTGGCTCTCATTCTGAGAAGAGAGAGAAAGAGAGAGAGAGAGAAGAAAGTTTCCTACTTCGACTACTTTCTACGACTTTCGATTGTCACGCCTTTAAGCGACGTTTTAATTGTCATTAATCTTTTCCCTCGGATTCGAATAATAATCTTTCGAAGAACAATACCGCCAGGTTGAAACACTGATTGATGAATAAGACACTTGGCAGCCATAGGAAGATTAATGCGCCGATATTAATAGCATAATTTGTTGAATGTTATTTCTCTGAAATTCGCTATGCCTCACTAACTTTAGAATAGCACTTCGTCTAGCGTTGGATTTTTTTCAGGGTTGGCAAAATTCCACATTTTTTAAACAAAGTCCACGTCAGTGATAAAAACCTGTATTTCGGAAAAAATCGGCAAAAACTGACCTTTCTATGAAAAACGACAAAATAAATATATAGAAAATCTTTTATCAATATTTTTATTTACAGACAGCCCTATATAACCCTAATTTTGTCGTGCACTTACATAATTGTCCGGCGAGTTCAGCGTCAATTGAGAGAGTGTTTTGCACAATTTAAGCTTCATCCAAAATAAAATCCGTAATAAATTAGAAATCAACGTAGCAAACAAATTAATGTTACAAAATGTTGAATGATAAACGTGAACCAGATCTATATTGATAAAAATTTTCAATTTTGTTATTATTATATTTTTCTTATTAAACTAAAAATTAATATAGAATTTAGTAACATTTATATCCTCAAAGTTTTTGTTTTAAAAATATACTTTACATATTAATTTGAATTAAGAAAGACTTTATTATTACATTGGTTTCGTTTTTCTTTAAATCATATTAGTGATTTATTAATTAAGGAAAAAATATCTTTTTGCATAGTTATATAAATATATATTTTAGTATTACATATTGATCCTTTTTATAGTTTTTGCCTGTTCGTTCCATTGGATAAGGTCCGAGACAGTAAAAACCGGAATTTATCATTTTTTTCCACCCGCTGGACTTTTCCAGCCAACCCTGATGTTCTTCGAGTCGATCGCGTGACAGGGGCATCATGCGGAGACATTTCGCGCGGTTTCAACAAACCAGGGCTGTTGCTTTTGTCGACGTTTAACCTGCCAATTTCTATCGGCAGGGCAAAGGCTAGGAAACGCGGCTAGGTCGATCGAGCTGCATCTAATCGCGCACGTGCGCGCGACAACGACGGCTACCGGCGGCGGCATTTAATCGACAAGCAGCGCCGGGGGTTTGCGCGAGTCGCACGATGTAAACTAATTACCCGGCACTTTGCGCACCCTGCCCACCCCCCTCCCCTCCCCCTACCCCTCTCCCTCTCCCGACCCACCACGCTCTCCACGGGCATTCTAACGACCCTCGGAATCTTTGGCCGGCGGCTAATTGACGTTGTCGGGTTACTTTTACGAGTGACCGATTGGCGCGTTTCGACAAAAGGCGCGATTGTGCGATGCAATTATGCACACGGTTTAGGTCCGATTGCGCAGCGAGAAATGCAGAGGATAACGTTCTAACGCGACAGATCTGTTTCTCTGAATTGCGTTCTACCACTTTCAAGTTTACTGAGGAATCCGTGGATAAAGCTATGCGGGACGCGCGGTATCTTTGTAGAAATTAAGACATTAAAATATCATTAAGATATCTTTTAGAGCAGTGATTCTCAATCTGTGGGGCGCGACCCACTGGGGGGGCGCGAGATATTCGAAGGGGGGCACGAAAAAAATGTAGATTGAAGAAAAAATCTATTAAAGTTTAATAGATTTAATCTCAACATTAACGAAAAGTCTGAAAATATACTTACAGTAATATATATATATATATATATATACAGGGTTGGGAAAGTTACTTTATAAAAGTATCTAGTTACAGTTACAGTTTTTTCATTGAAAATGTAACTAGTTACAGTTACAAGTTATCGATTCTGAAAAGTAACTCGTTACAGTTATAGTTACTTAAAAAGTAACGAGTCGTTACTTTGCAGTTACTTTCTTCAATGAAAATAAAAATATCAAATCTACACTTATAGTGATAAAAATTTATTGACATTTAATACAAAATATGATGCTAGGCTCTCGGATATAAAATCAAAGATAATTTGGAAGAAAGCCAATGTGAGCCAACGCCGTTGTCGGGGTAAACAATAAATTTATTATTCAAAAAAATACAAATCTAAAAACCGCAAACGTTTCGACTCCGATTTGAGTCCTCCTCAGTGCATACAATTAAAAGTGATAAATGAAATGGTAAATGAAATGAAATTCACGTCACCTCCACAAATGAGAAATACTTAGTATGTGACTTAAAAGGAGAAAACCAAAAAAAATTTTTTTAGGTAATAGAATTTTACACCTAAAAAAATTTTTTTGTTTTCTCCTTTCCATTCGTAAGTTGTGTCGCATGTCGAAAGTAGTTGGGAGCATGTGCATTGAATTGTAAAGTGTCGATAACGATGTTTATGCACAAGCGCAAGGCCACCCAATGCAATTGCCAAAAGTTTGAAATATATATATAAAGTAACTATTAATGTAACTATTAAATTAGTTACTAGTTACCGAAAATATGTAACTGAGTTAAGTTACAGTTACAGATGGAGAAAAAGGAACAAAGTTAAGTTAGAGTTACCGAAAAAAAGTAACTGTAACTGTAACTTCGTTACAAGTAACGAGTTACTTCCCAATCCTGTATATATATTAGAGTATTGTGTCTATTATAATAATTTTCAATAAGTAAATTTCCTGTTTTTGTGCTGCCAATTTTATAGGTTTATTCAGGGTCTCGACACAAGAATTGCAAGGGGGGCGCCACAAAAATTGAAAAAGGGGCACACATGAAAAAAGGTTGAGAAACACTGTTTTAGAGTCTACGATAATCTATCCTGTGCATCGCGATTTAATTCTTAAATTGAAACGTACAAAAATAGTTTTACTACACTGAGAGAAAAAACTAAATTTCAATAAATGTTTTCTTCAATAGTCCTAATGAAATATTCTTTTGAATTCAGTTAATATTTTTCGAATGAAAAAAATATTCATTCAATTAAAAACAAATTTTCTAAACCTAATAAAATATTTACTGAATTCAAAAGAATATTTCATTAGGACTCTATTGAAGAAAACATTTATTGAAATTTAGTAAATTTTTCTCTCCGTGTAGAAGTATACAGCTTCTGAAATTCTCCCGCAGGTCTTTTTATTCTGCCACGTGTACGCGTGGCGAATAAAATTTAAATATAATCTCATTTAATTAATCAAATCAGAAAAAATAAAAACAAACGTATAGATAAAGATAAAAATAAACGTTTTGCATAATCAAACGGCTTACAAATTACCGTGGTATCTCGAACGCTAATATCTTGGGTTAAGAGTGTTAATTACGTTTGTTTCGCAGAACGGAGGTGCCGTACGTATTATAGTTTCGACGTGTCCTTTTACAATTATAGGAATGTCGACACGCATGTTCCGCATGTCTGTCGTTCGAAAAGCGCTCGTAAATAAGGCCGATCGATGCAATATTTCACAGCGCGATTATGTAACAATCGCAGTCGTATTCGCGACTATTACGCGCGGCACGATACCCGCGGGTTATCTGAAATCGCTTTACAAGTATACAGCGTCGTTCGGCTTATCGGCGCGCGGCCCCGATAAAATTTGCAGCTCTAAAATCTGAAGCACGCGTTCTCTAGTCAGCGATTCCGCGTGCGAGGCGCGCGCGACACCGCAATTCAGAAACCGTAAAGATAGCGCGCGACGATCTCCGATCGTCTCGCGCTTCTCTCGGGCGGTAACGCGACGCGAATTGGAATAAAAGGGCGACGGCGCGAAAACATTTACGGAGCCGAGAGTCTTTTTTTCGCAAAAATTTAATCTCTGGTGCATACATCATATACCGCTATTAATCGGTAACGTATCTAGGAAGTTTGGGAGACGAATGTCCGTATTCTGTAAAATTTCCGTCGTTTCCCACCCAGAACACATTTGTATCTACTGTCACAGCTCGCAGCCTGCTGTTAATAATTTTTGGGGGACAGACTCTGCATATATCTCCCTTCTTCGCCGTCCTTTTTCTTGCCTTCTTGTTTTTACCGGGCGAGTACACACGTAGACGCACACGTACGTATACGCTACGTGCACGATGTACGACGAGGTCTGCGCGAATTAGGTCAGTTTATCCCGCTAATGGGAAATATAAAGTCGTATGCACAAATACGCGCGTAAATTAAATTTAACAGCCGTCTCGGCGATACGTGTGATTTACCGTTGTGTTTGTGCTTCGCATACAGTCACGAAGTATGTAATAAAATAAACGGCCTCGCGGCGGAGTGGCCGGGGCGTACTTTACAGTTTATCCGGTGAAACCGCACGGTTACAATAATTTACACGTTTGGCCTCTTTACATTGTGTACATGTATATGGAAAGAAAGGAGGCGGATCGACGTCGACGACGAAGCAGCGGTGTCGACGAGGAGGCTGCCGAATTCACTCTCGAGACGAGACGCGATAATTGAAGATGCCGGTGAAAATGGGGATTCCATATATCCACGATATATATGTGCGTGTTTCGAATTTCTTAGAGCAATCTAAATTTAAATGGGAAATAAATTAATCGAATAGTTAGGTCTCTCTTATATATTAAATATTCAATAATATGATAAGGAAGCTATAAGAGTCAATGCAGTTAGTGGTGCGTAATTTTTTAA
>NJRL01000049.1:597005-615028 GCA_003063815.1 Aphaenogaster rudis
TTGTCTCAACATTCACTATGTTTGCTGTACCAAATGCATATAGTTGCCTTCACATCAATGTGGTTGTCACAACCACAGGACGTGGCTGTACCAAATATTACTATTATTGTGGTTGTGGCAACCTTATCGGTTTTTCCGTGTACGATAAGTATATCAATAATTTCCCTCTCAAAGAACATTACATGCATCCTACAGTATACGACTTTTTAGAGTTTCATGTTTTTATTTCGATTAGGAATATATAAATCCGATAGCCATATGTATATAATTTCTAACACCTGTAGAGTAAAGGTTGGCTACATTTTTACTAATACAAGGTAACTAAGACAATTAAGAAACAGTATTCGGACCAATTTAGATACTGTAGGAGCAAACAAGCTTTCTCATCAAAGATCTTTTTTACTTTGTTAATGTTGATTACTACTTGCTAGCAACTGAGGAACGTAGGGAGACCGATTGTAGTTTTCTCAGTTGCTGGAATGTGGAATGCTTGTTGCATTCTTCTATGTTACCTGGGTACGATTAACTCTAGAGTTTAAAAAATATTTAGATAAAATAAGAGAATAAAAAAGTGAATATGTATAGTTAGTATGTACAGAGAGAGAAACTGCTTCACACGCACAACCAAGCGCACAACTCTCACAAAGTTATTCTTCAAAAGCCTTTTTTATTTTATTCTTTGTTTGGCTTTGAAGGGGATAAAAAACGAAGCATGGGCGACAGCGCGAATCTGCAATCGCTAAAACAAACCGTATCCGTAGCACGGCAATAAATATTAGTCGGCAAAGTGCCGAAGGGTATTTCTGGCTTACATCGAGCGGCGCGACGTCGCCGGCACTAACGTCGAGGGTGAGACACGATGGGTGGCGGCGCCGGGGGTGGTCGGCAGGCCCCAGAGATAAAGGGAGATTACTCGGTTAAGAGAGGCGATTACAATATCTATCCCCGATCTAGTTGACCAATAGGAAATTTAGAAAAACCCGCCCGCGGGGCGTTCGAGTGGCGCATCTGTCGGGTGGGTCGCAGATTTTTCATCCGGGGGTGGCACCGGGATCGCGTGAGCCCTTCATCCCCGTGGGGCGCGGATGCGGGGATCGCAGCTTCCGAGTGTCTCGGATGAATTCGATTCCGCGGTGAGAAAGTTGTCGCGGTTTCGCGGCTGGTCGGCTCGACCGAGGCTCGACAAGCCCGAGAAATGCGTAATCGCTCGTAAACCGCGCCGTCGTGAACCTCCTCGACGGATCAATCGAGCCGCGAGAATTGGATACGATATCGCCTTAATATAATCCGAGGGGCTCTTTGTTTCGAGTTGCACGCGTTCGTGCCACTTTCGATAAGGCGGAGCGCCATAATTGAACGAAACTATGTATCTAATGCTTTTACAAAAGCACTGTTTATCCATGATAAACTACTTTCTATTTAACATGAGAATGAGATAAAACTCGTAAAGGCGTATTTACAAATTTCAAATCAAGTTTCCTTTTGCAAAATTGAAGCACATAACAGGATTATGAAATTACTTAATTTGAAAAATGAGAGAATTTAGTTGCAAAAGAGCATAAAATTGAAAAATGATAGAATACTATATTCCTCCAACTGATTTAAAGCAGGAAATTGTATTTTAGTTGAATCTAAATCAATCAATTTCTGTTATTAACACAGAATATTTGCATTAATAACATAAAAATATTCTGTGTTAATAACAAATCACAAATAATGTGGATTATATATTATTGAAATATCATTATTCTAATCTTAGAATCAACAATCGCGAAACTCTATGAATATCACATAGAAGCTTCCGGCCGTTTCTAGACATAGTATTGTAGCATTACAGCGTTACAGCCTGGAAGGCGCCTCTCTCATCGCTTCTCGGCAATCTCTCTACGCCAATGAAAAACGCGTCCTCGCTTTTTATGTAAATCAAATAATAATCGTCTTCGCGCATGGAAAGCTAGAAGTGTGTTAACGCCCAGTGTTATGCAAAGGACCGGAGTTCCTATTACTATTTACATACAATCGAATCTATCGCGCATACATTTACATACGGCGTAAATGGGTCGTCTCCGAGCAAGGCTAATGAATATATTATATAAAATATTGTCGGGGGGATAAATACTAGTTCCCTGGCACTTTTCTAACCGTTCGAGGCGAAAATCGTCTTCCTCAAACGGCAATCCGTTCGATCTTCGATCTCACGCTCGAATCGCCACTGATTTTCCCGCGAGATTACTCGTTCGCAAAACGTCATCGCGAAACTCCTACAATTTCACAATCTGATTGCCGGCGAGTTACTCCGCTATTTCGTTTTCAGCGTTAAATACTGCTATCGCATTCAGACGTAGTAGTACCTCATGCATGTACAGTGCGTTCCAAATTTACCATCCTTTTTTTTGTATCGGAAATCGCGCGTGGATTAGTATTAGCACAAACGGACAAATACGTGCCTATCGTTGGCCTGGAATTTTAATTAAATGTCATAATCAAGCTTATTTAAGCTTCAACTTAAATATTTAAAAATAGTGTTACTTATCTATACTTTTGTTATTTACTTACAAGAAGATTGAATATAACACTGTGTATCAATACAGCATATATCTAAATATGAAATTTATTGTCTTCCTAAGTTTTAAACAGCAAGAGCATTGACTGCAAGTTCGACGAATCTATTATTAAAGGAGCAGACGGCGGACCTGGGACAACCCGTATAATTGCTGCTATCTATCAAGAGCGCAACCTGGTAATTTTAAGTAATGTCGCAAGCTAATACGAGTGCTTTGTGCCGCATGAGCGTTTCTTATGTCGCACGGCAACATGGTAATTTCAATAAATTTCAATAATTTTAATTAGTATTCTCGGATAATTGTTATTGCCTGCATGCCACTATGATATTATATGATCTTATGCCGTGACGTACATTCATATGGCAACATTACACCGGTATGTTGCGGGATTATAATTGCAATAATATTATATATCTATAGACTGATATAACGTCACAATATCGTGCTCTCATCCCTCTACTCGCATATGTCTATATATATATATATATATATATACACACAGAGAGAATTTTCTCTTAAAATTTACCCTGAAATTCATGGTAGTCATGGGACAACATGGTATTTCGAAGATTTTTATGCAATTTTCTCTGATTAATATCTACCACAATAAAAAATATTAATATCTACCACAATAAAATATAAAATATGTTTGATTAATTTTACTAAAATACATAGTAAAATTTCCATAATTTTAAAATATGTTAAAATCTTATGATTCTTTATTGTTTTAAATTGAATAGATGCCAAGTAGTGCTAAACATGTAAAATATCTTATTATAAATTTTACAATACAGCATAATATTTTCAATCTGACTTAGTCGCTCATGATAATTTTACCATGCAGCATGGTAATTTATTGGCTAAGTCCGATGATTCTCGGTTTTTTTCGTGTCGGGTGTTACAATCTGCTTGGTAATTTTTATTATGTTGTTTATAAAATGTTTTCTTCCATATTTCAGAAATTCCTTTCGTTACCAATAATATTTGACAGATTGCCATGTTGTTCCAAGCTTATTACCAAACATAGTAAAATTTGTAGTGAATTTTGCGGCAAAATATAACGAAAAATTCTCTCCGTGTATATATATATTACTTTACAACTAAAGTTTTTAGAAACACGTAACTTTTATAAATCACAGTATTATAATTTCTTTAAAGATGTAAGCCTTCTTACATAGCTTCAGTAAAAAAAAATCATCAGTCATCAATGTTACGTGGCTTTTAATATTCTCCAGAGCTATTAGATTGCAAATTGCGAAAATTGGATATATCGGTAGATCACAATCGGCCATAAAGAAAATACACTGTCATTATCCTCGATTTATTCTTCAGATCCGTCAATATATCTTTCGATCTATGAGGATCAACAAGCGAAAATGTCGAGCAGTTTAGGGGAATGGGTGTTCAGTGGATTTGTTTTCGATTGGCTTTTCCGCCGCGAGGCATCGCCGATGGCGAGAGCGAGAGAAAACGTGAGAGAATATGACGAGGCGACAGAAGGGGGGAGGGGTTGGCATAAATATTAATATAATAGCACTGATTGCGCTAGATCGCGGGGATTCGCGAGCGTACGACACGTTGCAAATAACGCAACGGGGAAGTGCGGCAAAGAGGGTGGCCCAACGAGTGAGTACGCGAGAAGAGGAGCAAAGAGAGAAGAGCGCGGGTTGGTTATGTCGGTAGCATAGTGACATATCCGAGAGCAACAACGTGATGACGCGGGAGCGAGAGCGAAGGGGTGACAGAAGGGGGTAGAGGGTCGACGAGAGAGATGAGGCGCGAAGAGAGCGAGAGAGAGAGAGAGAGATATATAGAGACAGAGAGAGAGAGAAAGAGAAAGATGGGAGAAACCGAGAGGGAGACAAACAGATAGACGGACAGATAGAAGAGAGGCACCGATGTAGAAGGATAGAGGACGAGAGGGAAAGAGAGGGAAAACTGTTCCACGTTGGGCGTCGGGGGCTTTTCCGGGGGCGGGGGTGGCACCACGGGCATTAAATATACACGCTGATTTGTCGTCCGCGGATTGTCACCTCTGATAGCTTTCATTTTGTTGTATATCGGTGCACGCGAGCGCGCGAGCGCCCACGCTCTCGCGCCCCGCCGCGCTTTTCGACGTAATTCGGCCCGCTTGATTGACTTTTGAGCTGGCCTTTATGGCGATATCCGCCTGCACCCCCTAATCCTCCCCTCGCGGTCCCCCGTAGGACGAGGACGGCGATTTATCGGGCACCGCGCTCGCTCCCGTTCTGCCCCGCTTTTCGGACTGGATCCAGGTTTCGCTGGCCGGGGTGCCCCTTCGTCAGCGAATCCGGCGCCCAGGGCGCGACGTTTTCGGCGACGACACCACGGGGCAAACTGTATATATAGGAGAGCGTGTCAAAATGATCGCGCGAGAGTACGCGACCGGCAATGATATTCCCTGGCTTTTTCGGTAAATTTATACTCCAACTCTAACGTCAATCAGTGCAAATCCGGATTATCCGGAAAATACAATTAGCGGCGAATAATGACGGTGTAAACTATTGGTATTCGAGAGAAATTTGCGAGATTGCCCCGTCAATTTTATAGTTGTACTCGATATACAGGGCGTATCAGACTCATTAATTTTATGGCAAATTCTTCAACAGGCTACCCGATTTTTTCTTCGGAATATACATTTATCTTTCCGATTTCAGTATCTTAATCAGATTACAAAACGGAAGTTTCGATACGACGCGCGCACGAGGTCTCGGGCAATTTCGAAATTTGCAGATCGACTTTGCAAACACGACGCCGTTCGATGCACATAATTACAGCGACTGCAAACGAGCATTCGCTGCCATTTGCAATTCATTTACGTGCGGCCGCTACGTTTCTTTTCTTTTCCCCCCCTTTACCTTTTTTTCATTTCATTTCACGAACGGTAAACTCGTTCCGGATTAAATCACGCGGTTCTTATCGGCCTTGCGCGAGCCTCCATTCGTTTCCTTAGTTATCCTTATCGCGGCCTGTTTCCACGAGCCGCGCCGCGGTATATTTTATCAACAGCGTCGGTACTCACAATGATTTTGAATAATACGCAGCGGCCCCCGCCGCATTTGTTGAACGTCCGAAGAATTCCGCTCGTATTGTCCGTCGCCGGAAACATCGCGAGCTGTTTTTCCCGCGTTTGTCTTCGTGCGAGCGACCAGCCGCGCAACGTCCGCGGAAATAAATATCCTTAATTGCGCGGAAATCTTGAAGCTTTTTAAAGCTCTCCGCGAATCTGGTAAATTCGATCGTGCTTCTCACCGGCAGGAGTAATGATTCATCATCGTTATGATTAAGTCATCAGTCAGCCGACGATAGTTTTGTAAATCTTGCATGATTATAATTCTCAAGGATGTCTCGAGTTCTCCGCACTGCTGCGATTCCCCGAGGTAGATCGATTCCTAATTGACCAAGGCATCCGTAGACACTCTGTATATAACTATTATGCATATTTTAGCATTACATATCGATTACCTCACGCTTGCACGAATGAGAAAATCATCGCTTCTGATTAAATCGTTCGTCAGTCGACTGTAATTTTGGAAACTCCACTTTTGTTAGAGTTTTCTGATAGGCATGATTATTATATAGATATGATTATTGTATTTCAGCGTGACACATGAATTTCTCCGCGCTTCTGTAGAAATGAAAAAATCATCGGCCCTAATGAAATTAGCCCTTAAATATATCGATCGGCTTTGGAACCTTTGGAGAAACTTTGCTTTCATCAAAATTACCTGATAGTTATGACTATTGTATATTTCAGCATGACACGTCGCGATTCCTCCATGCTTTTAACTGAATAAGAAAATCATCGCGTCTAATTAAATCGTCCATGAATCGATGTAATTTCGAGGTCTGCCATTGGCCACTGCCTTTTTTCTAATAAACATGACCATGCATTATTTATATAAGAGATCGTTTCTCAGATAAAAATATAAAGACACCATTTTCTAGCTATCGCATATATAGAATAGCAGTTGTAAAGGTAAAGATACGATTACGATTGGCAAAAACTGGACGCCAGATAAGACGGGACGCTGATGAATAACACGACATGTCGGCATTACGGCAAATCTACTCCTTCCTTCTTCACGCATTTTAACCGAGACTGCGGTGTTTGTTAACTCTGTCGAGCTCACAATGCTCACTATACAATTGCCACAAGTATAATAAAACCTCGCAGTGGTAAAACAAGTCGCCTTCGTCCCGACCCGAGACAATAGCGAAGCGATTTTTTTTTCAGACGATAAATAAATTTATTCACTTCTTGTTAGATACCTAGACGTCAAATTACTTAAGTCCCGAAGTAACGCCACTTAATAGGAATTCATTGAAGAACTCTAGTTTCGATAAGATTGCTTTTCTTGAAGTTCCGGTATCGTCGATCGCAGAGAACACCGAGTATAAGAGACCTGGCTGCGTGAAATTTAATTTTCGTGCAGATCGCACGTCCCGGAGGGGATTTACGCTCGTGAGGCTTTGAACGGACGGCGAGGCTCTTATCGCGGCGTGTTGCGTCTATGTGAATTACGCGGCGAGTCGCTTTACGTCGCGGCGAGGAACGACCGCGCGGTGAGGCAGAGACGGCACGCGAGCACCACCGGCCACGGCGGCGATAAGCGATTTATTGTTTTGTCATTCTACGCCCCAGATAGCCTGGAATGCGAACTTCATTACTTTGCCATTGTCGCGCGCACGTCGCGCCGATACGATGTACAAATCGCCCTGACCCCTTCGGCGATTCGCGCTAGTAATTCGCGACAACTCGAACGCCGCTAATCGTCGACTTAATCGCCGGTATGCATCTCGCCAGCTCGGTATTAACTGATTATTTCAAACTGCGCATTCGGACAGCAATCTCGACGGGACGATTTCGTATCGAGTACGTCGTGCTTTACCTAGTAAAACTGCAATTGTAGATCAATCTGGAATAGTGCAAAGAATACTCTCTTATATAGTCTCTTATACTTTCAAACAGGGTTGGCACGTTTTAAACAATGTGTTTAAAACTGTTTGATTAAAACTTGTTTAAAACAGTGGACACTGTTTTAAACATTTTTATTTTAAACAGTTTTAAACAATAGTTTAAAACTGTTTAAAACATTGCAACTAAAATATGTGAAAAAGAAACTGTTATTTGGAAAAGAAACTGTAAAAAAAAAACAAAAACTAATGGATATGTATGTTGCAGAAAGTCTTGTTTTAGTTTTTTATCTATATTTATGTGTAACATATAGATAAAAAAAATAAATAATGAAATAAAAATGATAAGATGGATATTATTTTAGCAGAATATTTATTTTTGATATTAAATATTTATCAATACAATAAAGACTACTTAGTAGATGATATTGACTGACTTTACATTTTAACATTTTAAATTAATAGTACTACTATTAAATTAATAACTCATAGCAGGTCAGTAGTTCTAGGTAATAATATTTAATATATAATACTTCAGTTCTCCTATTCTTATTAAATAGTCTCTATATAATACTTTGGTTCCTATTCTTATTAAATAGTCTCATGCTTAACTTTCCATATAAATTACAAATAAAAGAAAAATTAAAAAAAATTAAATTCTTTTTCATCTAAAAAGTACAAACTATAAAAAATGAACCATAACACATTGGATTTTAGCACCCATTGCAAATAATAAATAAAATAACGTCAATCCTTTAACTAAAAAGTAAACATTTAAGTAAGAATAGTAGTTTTTTTCTACTACTTAACTAAAAAAAAACTTTTTTAAAAGTTCAGATTATACAGACTCTAGCAAAAAATTCAAATATTCACATAGATCAAAGTTATCAAGTGTTTTTCTTGCTTGTTTAAAACATGTTTTTTGTTTAAAACATGTTTTTTTTGGGGTTACTTAAAAACACAAATAAAACAAAAAACATTGCTTTAAACAAAAAAAACAACGTTTTTTGTTTAAAATAAAAAAAACAAGTTTTTTGCCAACCCTGCTTTCAAAGTTCGATAATATAATAATACTTCATAATCTTATGTTGCTATGCTTGTTATACGACACAAGAAAAAAGATAATGAAATTATTTTCGTAAAACACAAGAAAAGATAAAGAGATTATCTCCGTAAATTGTTCAGAAAATTCATATGTAAAAATATGTATAGAGAGCTTGTGAGGGAGAGAGAGACGCAGTTATATTTTATCTTATATTTAAAAAAACAAGAACGTTATATAGATTTAACTCAGGAACTATAAGCCATGTTAATTAAGCGCCGCTGAAGATTTTTGTGTTGATTTTTAGAGATACTTTAAAAAATGTTAATAATAAATTTATTCTTAGAATAAATAAATAATTATTTAATGAAAATCAATATTATAAATCTATTATTATTTAATGAAAATCAATTATAAATTTATTCTTAGAATAAATAAATTTTATTTTATTATTCTTAGAATAAACATATTTGTGCATAATATTGATTTTCATTTTATTTGTAGATATATATCTTGCTATAATAAATAAATAATAAAACATAAAATATATTTACGAAAATGATATGAAAAATGCAATTACAATTTCATATGTCGACTAGACGTATGCTTATCTTTATTGGATTTCTAAATATGCTTATCTTACTAGAGTTAATATTTAAAGAAATAGTGCATTAACTCTCGAATTTTTCAATTTATTTACATTTTTATTGAAGACGCTGAATCTCAAATCCTTTTATTACTTCGGCGCAGAGTTACATCAGTCACGGTGCAGTGCACTCTTTCGAATGCCTCTTGACGACCGTCAGAATAAACGGGGTCGAATTCCAACAAGCGAAAGTAAGTCATTCGAGATTTGAGTCCGAAACGCATTTCGCTCCCCCGCGACCCTGTTCAAACGGTCTCTCTGATAACTCTATTTCGAGGGCTAACTCGCGTAAAACAGATAGGGCAGGGTGGCGCGAGCGGCGACGGGCATCGACGACAATCGACGGAAGCGGACACAAAGGGGGCTCGGTGTCCGGGCCCCCCTGCCTTCTCGCGCTGGTCTTACGCTCGCCAGCGCGGCCCGATAGCGCGATAGCGGTTGCCGGCGCGCGATGCCGGTTATTGGAAATAGCCCGGTCGGTCGATCTACCTCGCCGTGAAATACACACAAGTCTAGCGCGCGAGCCTACGTCATACCTTGGCGTGTGTACATTATTCATGGCTATCGGTGAAAAGGGCGCCAGCCGTATTACGTATGCCGCGGGTTATTATGCCCTCTAAATGTTTAATGTGTTTGCCTTCCTTCGCCGGCCACGGACGTGGCTTTATGTTTTAGTAAGTAAATTACTGTTTTTTTTTTATTAGTCCTCCACCGCGTTTATGTTAGTTCAATCGATTCACGGCTCTCTCTCGCTCTCTTTCTCTCTCTCTCTCTTTCTCTTTCTCATTCTCTTCTCTCCCGCCCCCCTTGCCGCGTTCTTTCTCCCCTTTCTCTACATGCCGAGTGTGTGTGTGTGTGCGCGGGGCCGACATGAATTTTTGTACCAGCGCTCGGCGAATATTTAATCGCCCTGTCTTATTCATTTTTAGTGCGTCGTACGCGCCTGCCTCCCACCCGTTGCACCTCTCGCCCCGAAATAAGGGGCGGCCGCGCACAATGGCGCGCAATGAATTTCAAAGTTCGGCCCTCCTTTCACGGGCCCCGGCCGCACAATGGCGGAAGGAAATAGCGACGATTCGTAATTGTTTTGCAAGGGCCGCCTCGCCTGGTCTCGCCGAGGAAAAATTTCCGCGGCTCGCCCGTGAGATACGCTCTCGTAGTTATAACGATACGGCACACCACCCCCCCCTCCCTTCTTTGCAGGAGAAAACGGGGGCTCGCGCGAGAGGGACGAAACGGCGGGAAGGGATGCGTAAAGTTTCTCGTCGACGCCGGAAGTTCGTTATTTACAAAATTAATATCCGGCAGCTTTTCCTCGGACCTCCGAAAGGGGGTGGCAACGGGGGCGGGTGGGTTGCACGCCCATGGGGTAGGGGGGGGGGTCGTTAAAACCGCGATCGCAAAAACGCGCAACGCCGAAACGCGAAGCCAGGCGGAAAGTTTGGAATTTACTGCCCCGACATATTGGCTACGAAAGCACACGAAATTAAGGCTAGTAAAACACTCGCCTGACACGTGCCCAACCCCCGTATGTCCCCCTCGCGTGCCTCGCTGTCCCCCCTCCCCCTCCCCTCCCCCCCGCCCCCGCACCCTTTCGCCACATTGTATCTCGTCGAGCGAAATGTTCGACGGTCGGTTGGACTGTCTTCCGCGTTGGAAAAATTTTCGTGAAATATTTCCGACGACGGACGCGGAAAAAGTCGCGGCCGTTTCCGCTAATTCGTCTGAAAGGGCGCCAAAAATGTTTGCCCAGATCTCGATACGCGCCGTGCTCGTCCGCGATGAAATAACGCGACACCGTGTAAACGCGATTTAATTTTTCGCACGACCGTGTCGCGGAGTTTTATTTTTCGTCCGCGCCATCCGTCCTTCCTCCGCCGGCCAGAAGGGCCGGGCAGAATGCACCCTTTATTCGCGACGTACGAATGAACTCCGTTCTGTTCCGTACCGGTCGACGAACGTCGATATTTTTGTTTGGATTTTAATATCGCGATATTTTCTATAGCAACGCCGGAAACGGACGGCGCATTTTTAACAATGAGTCGTGTTTTGCGTATAAATTTGATTTGCCGTGTACGTTTGAAAATGTCATCTCTGTTTCGATATCGCCGACACGGCACGGTCGCCATCGTAACGTATAGCTTTGCAAATTTAATATTATCGCTCGTCGTGCAAAAACTCCGGTCAATCTTTAATATCGAGTTTCTTCAAATTTATTCTGCTAATCTCGTAAAATTCCGCAATTATTCTTATTGATTCTGCTGACTCGGCTACAACGATATCGCTCAATTTTACGACGCGTAAATAATAAATGCTGGAAATCAGTTGGAATTATTAATAATTGTATTATCTACAAAGTGAATTAATTATAGGGTATTCCGACTTTCCAACAAATGCTTCTGAATTCTGTACAGTGTAGGTACATGAAAGCCGAGAGGCTGACGCACGTGTTAGCACGGAACCGATGGCGACATCTTTCAGCTGCAACGCGAGCTGCATTTCTGATTCCGACGTTGCGCGGTAACGCAGACGATCGACCTACTGCGATCGATTCGCTGTTTTCGATGCAAACCCGGTAAAAAATTTTTCATATATAAATATATATAAATAGATATAAACATATATAATTATATATAATTATGTATGAAACATGTCCATACATGAAATTTTTCATATATAATCATGTATAATTATATATAATTATATATAATTATACTTGATTATATATGGAAAAGTTCATATATAATCATATATATAATTATACATAAATATATATAATTATATATAATTATACATGATTATATATGAAAAATTTCATGTATGGACATATTTCACATACATAATTATATATAATTATATATAATTATATATGTTTATATCTATTTATATATATTTATATATGAAAAATTTTTTACCGATATATAAGAAATAAGAAAATGTTCAAACGTACAAAACAAACCATCGTGGATAAAACTGGAAGATAGATGTGAAATATATGACTGAGGCTAATAAACAAATTGAAAAAAAAAATAATACGGGTAATATTGCAGGAGAAGATAAATAAAATATCGGGCTTACCAAAACGATGAGTGAAAAAGAAGTGGGAGGTGCGAAAATGTGCGAGGAGGCGTCTGCAACAATGGAAAAAGAACTTTGTAAATAAAAATGCGAGGAAGTTCGGAGGATATTTCGAGCGAATAATCAACAACGCCTTATCGATCGTCGGGATGCATACGATTTATTTACAAATGTCACATATTACATTACAACAGCGTCGTAGAAGGTGGAAGGGAAAATTTGCTGTAAAAAAAAGGTGGTATTTTCGTAGCCTCGCGGCTCTGTTCTTAAAACTTTTGTTTCTATAAAAGAGTTCTGTAAAAATTAAGCTTCTATAAAAATTTTAAGAGAAAAGTTTCGGAAATAAACGCAACTTTGATTTCGATACGTTTAAAAATAAAAAAATTGCAGCGTTTTTATTTCATATCAATGAAAACTATTTGTAAGAAACGGAAACTTACATTTCGCGCTCGTGTCAGTAATTCGAAATTTAAGTTAAGAACTATCGTCGCGTAAAAGAGATGTAACGCCTTTGTCTCTCTCTCTCTCTCTTTTTCTCTACATAAAAAACTAAACTACACAAGTCACGAAAGAATACGATAACATCTCACGTTATAAAGTTAAAATTATTCTTTTAGCGCGAGATATTATCATATTCCTTCGTGACTCGTATAGCTATGCATACGCCTACTTGATCTTCCGGTGTAAGGAGGCAAATTACTTTTTAGGTAAAAAAAAACGACCATATTCGGGAATTTATTTAATTAAAGAAAACTACTAAATGAATATGTTTGAATTTTATATATAATTATATAACAATTATATTTAATAAAAAAATTTTTGTTTTTATTTTTTGTGCGGAAATGTCATAGCATCCGTTGCTGCTTCTGCCTGCAATTTATGCACGCCTCCATGGTTTGCACGATTTGCATTCGTACAGTAGTCTAATCTGAAGAATCAAAGATGTTTCTTATAAAATAGCGTTGTATAGATATAGTCTCTCGAACCAGATTTCTTATTTTTAAACAATTATATTTTTTAATCATCATATTAAAATAGAATTAACACATTATTTGTTAAAATCCGTTTCTTTATTATTCTATAAATGAAATTGAAACAAAAATTTAAAAAATAGGTCGAGAAACTATAGAAAATAATATTAAGAATATCCCTATAAATTTTCATTTAAAAAAAATTAAAATTTGGCCGAGTTATTGTGCAAATCAATGATGAAATAAAGAAAAACAAGTTTAAAGATTTTACGATAAAGAATTCTTAAAATAACATTTTTTAAAACAAATTTACTATTAATCAGCAATACCAGAGCCATAAGCAGGACCCTCCGTCGCCTCATTCTTTCAAATCGATTTTTCCCCTACAAAGTAATTTGTCCCATTAACAGGTTTTAATGATTTTCAAACATAGCTGATAATTTAAGAACGTTAATACTAATAGGATAAGAACTACTAATAATTTAGGGGAACGTTAATACTAATAGGATAAGAACGATTACATTAACCGATCGCTCCTTCGCCGTCTAGGTTATTCAGGTGAGAAACGGCACTCGGTTCTTCGCACGGAAATATTTGCGAGGGCGAGACGGCGATTGCCGAGACACCTTTTCGAGATCAAACAACCAGAACCGGTGCCTAGTAGGCCTATTCTACAACTTTTAACGACAGTGTCATTATCGTTACGTTGTCGTTGCAGGTATAATATACGGTAAAAAAGCTGCGCAACGACAACGTAACGATAACGACACTGTTAAAAGTTACAAGATTAAGCCTCCGGTCTCCCTTACACAAAGATTTCTACAATATAAGACTCGACAACATGGGCGGCTATAAGGGGGAACAAGGAGGGGCATATGCCCCCTTTGGATTTCCATTTTTTAAATTTAGAATGATTTTATGATTGATAACCAGATAATTTTTTGTTCGAAATTTTTATTTAAAAAATTCTCTGTGCATAAATATTTCTTTAAAAAATATTTGAAAATACGTTCGTTTGGCACTCCTAGGCCGGTATTCATAGTCGGTTCGGTTCTTATTTTAAGACCGTCTTAACATTAAACCTACCACCGCCGGTCAAATAACCGTTTTTAAACTTTTGATAAAAATTCTGCATTCAATGTTATCGCTTTTCCTCAATTGACTTCACGACTTTATCTTAATATACATATAATCCGGTTCGATAGAAATAGGTATATATAAATTGTCGGTAGGTTTAGTGTTAAGTAACGTCTTAAGACGCTAATACGACTCTGTGATTGGTTTAAGGGGTTATGCCCAGTCAGGAAACCGAAAAAAAAATGAATTTTTGAGAATTTTTTAATAAAAAATCTTATGCATATTTTTTTTACAAAAGTTTCTATATTCAAAAAAGTATCATTTCACACAGTTTCAGTAAAATTTTGGTGCAAAAATATTAATTTGTAACAAAGTTACAGCCAATGTCCGGAAAGCCTTTTTTCCAAAGATGTTTTGCGGTGACCACTGCTGTTCGGAACTGGGTTATTTAAAATCAAAAATTCGAAAAAATTTCGTTAATATATTAGTTTATCTAGTCTTTAACGCTTTCCCGTTACAAAAAATTAATCTACGACAAAATGGCGGCCGCTTAAAGTAAAATTATTGATTTTCGTAAAAAAAAACCGCACATTTTTTGCCCATAAAATAAAAACCACGCATTGAAAAAAAAATCCTTCGTTCAAGGACTAGATTTTTATGTCTTAAGGCTAATCTACAATGTGCTCTTTACTTCCTGTTTCTTGCTCTTTGCCTCTCGCTTCTTTGCCTTTCCACGCATTGTTTTACCGACAATCGTGTTTCTTGTCTCTTCCGAAGTTCGTCACCTTTTATCTTGGATGACAGAACGAACAAACATCGCATTACGCGACATAACCAAAAATAGACCAAATGCAAAAAGTAAGAAAGAGGAAGCAAAGAGCACATTGTAGATTAGCCTTAAAAGAAGCCTGCAAAAGTTGAAGTAAATTGGTACGGTTTTCGAGATATTTTGATCACCGACTTTGAAAATGTGATTTTGAGAAAAACGCGTTTAAAGTTTCAAGTACAGTTTACACCAAAATAAAAAATTTATTTTTCAATTTACACAGAGTCATCTATTCCAGGCCCATACAGTTGGTCTTCTGCTGCAGCTGCTGCCTCCAAAATGTAAAAATCCGAAAATCGATAATTTTAAAATTTCTGACTGGGCCATAACCCCTTAAGACATTTTAAGATTGTACTTAAGACGATCTTAAATATAAGAATTGACTATGAATACCGCCCCTAGTATATTTACACTCTGCCCCCCCCCTTGAAAAAAGTTGTATGGGCGCCCTTGCTCGACAATCCGCTCCGCAGGAACGTTCTAGATGCGGTCCTGCGCTCCGAACTGGCGACCGATCCTCTCGGGAACGTCGCGACGCGGCGCGGCCTGCGTCGCGGCGTGACGTTTCGTCGTCGCCACCACCGCCGTCGCGCGCGCGGGCACACACACAAAAACACACACACACACACACGCGTTCCTTCGCTCATTCACACACGCACTCACACATACCGGCGCGCGCGCGCGCGCGCGCACCGCGACGCAACCACTTGTGGATCGCCCGGTCGCACCGACGTGCCGCGTCGGCGGATCGGCGCGATTTTTTCGCCGCCGGCGTCCGCGCGGATCGGCCGTCGCGACGACGGCGACGTCGACGGCGCCGTCGCGCGCGCGACGTCGGCCCGGAGACGGGCGTGCGCGCGCGCCAGAAACCGCTCGCGAAAATCGGATGGCGTGTGCGCGCGGGCGCGCGCCCGCGCGCGCGCGCGTGTGTACGTCAAACGCACGCCATGTCAAACGGCGCACGGCGGTCTCGCGCGGCGGAAAGTAGAGTGAAACCGGCGGGCTTACCGAAACTCGGGGGACCGGCTCGGATCGGCGGGTCGTGAGAAGCGGCGCGGCGCGATTCGCCGCGCGAAAACTCCGCGGGAAATCAAATGGGTGGTGCGCCCCGCGGGAGGCGTGCGGCGAGACGTTTCGCGTACAGACAACTGCATGTACACAACGGCGACGGTGGCGCCGCGACGCGGTGCGACGCGGCGCGGCGCCGCCGTCGTCGTCGCGATGCCGCGGGGGGAGAGAGAAAGAGATTCGGAGCGGAGAGGAGGTTGGATCTCTCGCTCCTCTCCTTCTCCCATCAGTCCCATCGTCTTGCCGTTTCTTGCTAACTTCAGTGAGGCGTTATATGCGATTTTTCGCATTGGCGTAAAGAGCGCGCGAAGTATTCGATTTCTGGACGCTTCGCTCGTTCGTCGGTGGAATACCGCGCGGATATTTTTACATTTTCATTCATGAAATGAAAAAAAAAAGAGATTGGTAGACGATAAGTTTCATGGTCTCTCCGTAGGCGAGAGAGACGAAAAATAGACGAGGGATTGTGTCTCGATGGGATTTCGATTCCTCACTTTCGCCAGCGCAGCCGAGCTGATGCGATCAGAAATAATCAGGTAGTTTAATTCATTGGGCATTAATTAATACAATTAATATAATGCAATATTGTTTATTATCGGTCAACGCTGTATTGCGTTACGTCGGATTTCGCAGATCGTTAATAGATGGCGCCACATACCTGATACGACAGCTTGTCTGTCTTAATTCTGTGAAGCTTGATTCGAGACGCAGCTCGAGCCGCGACAATCGAATTCGAAAATATGCGTATTTCCTAATAAACGAGATTATTAATCTAAATTCATGTTTTTCTTATGCATATCCATTAATAGATGTTTGCGACTACCATGCATGCTCTATGCTGACTGTCTTGGCAAAGGTACTCTCAGTCGTTTGCCATTGCCTTCTGAGAGGTGGTGATCAATTAAAAATATGATATGTTCTGGGTAGATTTGAACTTGGATCTTTTGCACAGAAAGCAGACGCGCAACTCTTACGCCACGATCACCATAACAAATAATGTATAAATGAAATTACACCTTACGCTCTGTGTTTAAAGAATTCGATCGATTCTATCTTACATTGCACATTCGTATCTTTTAAAATTTCTGTTTTCTTCGCTGGAGTTTTGTGTATACAGAGAATATTCCGCTCTAATTATTATCTGATCGATCACGAGATTTTAATGTTTAAGTGGTTTTAAACGGTTTATATATACACTATTCTTTTAATTGATAATTTTATTTAATAAATATTTTTGAACTTGTAAACGAAATTATTAATTCAAATATATTTTACGCTCCGCACGAACATCCTGTGTTTAGAGAATTCGGCTGATTCTATCTTATACTGTATTTCCTCAAATTTCTGTATTATTTTACTACAGCCTTGAGTATATAGGGCATATTCTGCTCTACTTCTTACATTAATCGATCACACGATTTTAAACGCATTATTCGTCCAATTAATATTTTTATGTTAAAGCTTTTAAACGTAATTATTAATCCAAATATACCTTCACACGCGCGAGCATTCTGAGTTTAAAAATTTCTACAGAAGAGATTCGTTTCGACACTACTGGCCAATTTAATTTTAAATTAATATATCGCGATTCGCGACATTTTTTCGACCATGGATTTGGTCCTACTAAAATGAATGAAATTAATTTAATGTAAAGAATTTGTTGCGAAAAATATTACCTCAGCCAGGAGTTTAAAAAATTCTGTTTATTCTATATCCCTGCATCTGTATTTTCTAAAATTTCTGTTTTTTATTTTGCTAATGTTTTGCGTATATAGGACATATGTGTGTGTGTGTTTGTGTGTATGTGTGTTCC
>NJRL01000049.1:616708-629375 GCA_003063815.1 Aphaenogaster rudis
ATATATAATCATGTATAATTATATATAATTATATATATTTATACATAATTATATATGATTATATATGATTATATATGGAAAAGTTCATATATAATCATATATAATTATATAAAAATATATATAATTATATATAATTATACATGATTATATATGAAAAATTTCATGTATGGACATATTTCATACATAATTATATATAATTATATATGTTTAAATCTATTTATATATATATTTATATATGAAAAATTTTTTACCGGGCTGTGTTAAAAAAATTCAGCTGATGCTATTTTATCCTGCATCCGTACACTACTTCATTTTAATTATACTAGCCGATGACGCAGTAGTATATTATTTGTTCAATTAATATTTTTATTGAAGTTTTTAAACGAAATTATTAATCCAAATACATCTTATAGTTTACACGAACTGTTTTTAACGCAGCTGTGTCGAACATGTGTTTGTCATTACAAATTCTACAAACATCAGGAGCATCCAAAAATCGGTATGGTATCCGGCAGAAGATGCCGTCTAGAGATGACCATGCGATTTTCGACCAACGCCGTCCCTGCATGAACACAAAGATAGGGTCGAGTTTCGACGAGAGTCGTCCGTCTCTTTTCGCAACCCACGCAAGTTGTAGGAAGAGCGAGACGGAGCGACGAGGCTGTCGGGCGAGTCGGGAACGGAGCAGAGGCCGACGAAGGGTGCGCGGAGCGCATTGTTCGCGGCGCCTTTCAACATGGCACCGGTGCCGCCGCGTCGGAAATACGAGAGGAATGTACGAGCTTCATCGGGGGTGAACTAGTGCGGGGGGTAGATCGTCCACGGGGGGAGGAAAGCTCCTCGGTGCCTCGCGTCGCGCATAAGAGTGCGTCTTCGAAGAGTGCGTCGGATTTCGGAGCAGACCTCATACGTAGAGAACGCGAGGGAGAGAGAGAGAGTGAGGGAGAGGGAAGGAGAAAGAGGGAGAGAGGAGAGAGAAGAGCATACGATGTCGAGGAGTCGCACGGGGCAGGGACGGCAGGCCAATCCGGTGGCGGTCATCCTACCCCGTGTCGAGTGACAGACTGCTTACGTAACGGATTATTCTCGCTATGATAACGACACTCCAGACGGCGCGAACGCGACACGTCGACGCGAGGAAGCGGCAGCAACAGCGGCGGCAGCAACAGCAGCGGCAGCAGCAGCGGAACAGCATCGTCGCCGGGAGGGCCGTCGACGCGGCGGCGACGGCGCAGCGCGCGACCCCGACAGAAATACGCCGACCCGGATCCCGCTATCGCCGTCTCTGATACCCGTCGCTTAAACGGACGCCGAGCGTCGCGACGCCCACGTCGCCCTCGCCTCGGGTGCGCGGGGACACGCCTGACCGGGGTGCCGAGTGCGAATTATGACAGCGGCGGTCGTCATGGAAAACGTTAACTGGGACCCCGGTAAGTTGATAGAGGAGAAGAAGCGTTGCTGGTCACCTTTCACTCCGAACGATTGGAAGCGTCGTCGAGGGTGTTTTCACGAGTTTCACGCTCGGCACGATCGTGCGGCGCATCGTGATAAGGGACGACCGCGACGGTGCCTTCGAGCGGCGAGGGTGATTTCGACGAAGTGGACTGTTGTGGCGGCGTGTCGATAAGGCCGCCCCGTTGTTTCCGTGCAAGCGAGGAGAGTTATTGGAGCAAGTTGCAGAGCATAATCCGATAAGTGACTGAATACTCTTCAAAGACATATTAATAAAACGTGCGTCGGGCGCGAGTGTTGTACGTTATAAATATAGAGCGAGGGTAAACCCGAGAGAGAGTAAATAAACGCGACTCTGCAAGTAACAACGGAGTCTTCTGATAAAATCCTGGCGTGTCGTGCGTCGCGCTAGCGGATATTCCGATCGCGACCGCACATTTCCGCGTGCTCCAATTTGCTGAATGGAAAGGAGGTCTCGGGCGAGCGATTAAAAATGAATCTATCGATCGGCGCGCGAATGCCACGAGAAATCCATTGTCTTTGAATTAAAATAATTATAGCGATATGTGGGAGAGAGATAGAGTTCATTACATCGCTTCCAATTTTAGTACTTCCATGTTTAAATATGGAGAACATAATTAGTACCATGCGACTCTAATAATACACGCTTATATCTTTACGCTGAAACTTACGTAAAGAGAAAAGTAATAAAATAAAGATAATGAAAGATTTAAACGAAGAAATAAGAGTTTTTCAAAGTTTCTCCATTTTTAATTTATAAATCATTTTATACAAAGGTTGAATCTAACTCCGTCATAGCGGAGATATATATTATAATTATAATTATAATATATTATTATTGTACTATTATTATTATTATTATATTCTTGTTACCATAATTAGTCGGGTCTCACCTGTTCATTTATTCTAGCGTTGTCCAAGTTGCTGAACTCGCTGCAGGAAAACAAGTCGGAAATACCCAGCTGTACCGAGGAGGAATTCGGATTTCTTAATGAGCTGCTGCAGTCCAAGGAACTGAACGCCCTGGTGAACGTTCACAACAAGATCCTCAACAATGTTAAGGATGACAAGTTCTTCCCCGTACTTTCGAACTCGATGGACATCGACGTCGAAGTCCTCGATCTGTTGTCGACCAAAACGCACACCTCGCCCGAGTACAAGGAGTTATTTCACCTGCTGCAAAAACCGCACATCCAGGTAACAAGTCCAACATTCTTTGTACAATAAGCTGATTTCTTCAGAGTCAGTAATACATACCCATACAGCACAGAAATTGCAGCAACATTGCAGTAACATAACAATATTGCCGAAATGTTGCTGCAATGTTCTGTGCTGCATGGGATACATACATATTTATTTTTAAAAATCGTCTCTCTCTTGTTGCAACAAAATAAAACGTGAAATATTCCTCACAAATATCTTTCAAACGTCAACTCTTCTTTCTGTTTGTAATTTAATAACTATCTCTGAAGAAATTAACACTTTTAAGAGTGTGTATTCTAACAACTTTCTTCACTGAAGGGTCTCCTTTGCGCTCACGATTCGGTGGCGCAAAAGGACTACTACCCGAGGCTGCCAGACATCCCGCTGGAGGTGGATGAGGACGAGGAAACGGTGAAGATCGTCCAGCTGGTGAAGTCGAACGAGCCCCTGGTACGTCAGATCGACCGTTGAGTCGACATTTGCAATAACGGTGTCTTTCTGAGCGTCTTTCACTCGACTTAACCCAAGAGTGTGAGCAAAAGCGTAAGAGGGAAAGCTTAATTGTCGATTGAGTAGTAGCGTCCGAGTGTACGCGTTTACGTTTTGAAGAAGCCGTAGGGAAAAGGGGGGAGGGAAAAGTCGAAGGTAGATTACTTTTTTTTTGCCAGAGCGTTAAAGATTCGTTTTTCCGCCCACACATGGTTGTACATTGCGTCGACTTGCATGAGACGCGAAAAAGTATCCCCAGTATCGGCGTAGGCAGGCGAGTCACTGTATCTGCGTAGTTTGTAATTTGGATACTGTGAGAGAATTCTCCGAGAGTAAACGAGTAGCCTCACGAGTGCGAAGAAAAGAGTAACCAAGTAATCACGTGTTTCTTTCATCGTCAAACTTGCTTCGAAGGGCGTTGACGCCGGCGTTGAACCGATCGTGGTAAGTCGCCTGAATGCCGTAGAACATGTGCTGAGCACCTGTGATGAACACCTGACTTTACGTCGTACGAAACTACCCTGTACCTTGGCCGTCATTCTTTTCGTTTCGCCGCTCACTTTAGCGCCAGGATCGAAACTGGTAGAATTTTGTCGCGCGCAACTTTCCGTTGCTGTAGACGAGGGCGAGGAACAGCGACGGAAATTGCGAGCATTCGAAAATCTGAATTAATCAAGATCAATCAGAATTAAACCGGTTTCAATCCCTGCTTTGGCGTAGATCTCTAGTCAATCCCATCCTCGTTATCGTGCTGCGATCACAGGACATAAATTGAGCTGTAAATGAAACGTTGTCGTGTTCTTCCCTTCCTTGCACAGGTTTGTTGATTTTGCTGTTTGTCTCTGTTGCGTCCATTGCATACGTCTTGTTTGAGTTGTTCTTTTACGTTTTCGCCTTGTAAATAAAATCTGTTGTACCACTATATTTGTTGTTATTGTCCCGCATGATTGTATTTTAAATGCCGCGAAGTGGAGTTACCTCTTGGTGAACATTTGGTTTGAAAAAATACGCTCGAATTAAATATTCTCCATGAATTAAATTTAGACATATAAAATTATCTTTTATTCAAAAATTACATTCAAACATTATTTACTGTAATTTTATTTTTTTTTCTTTGAGCAATTATAATTATATGTAGGTAAATAACATTACGGGTAACTGCATTTCGCGGTATACAATGTTTCTCGAGATCTTTGTTACGGTCTTGTTTATTTAGCAAATCGTTTGAAATTCCTATTTCTGTTTATCTCGGGAAATGTACAAAGATAAAAAAGTACTCTAAAGATGAAATTCCAAAGGAGACTTAAAAGACTCGTTATAGATAATCGATAATTGAAAGATCAAATAGATATCTTAACAACATCTTTTTTAGATATCTTTACATCTTTTTTTATAACGAATTCGGTTGGACGCACTAGTGCGCACTAATCAGTGCACATTAAAGTCGTTGTACACAAATCGACGTAGAGATATATGTTTAATATAAATACGTAAATGGGTTAAACCGTGAAATTCTCAACATACTTTATTGTGCTGTTTGGTAAAATACGTATTTTATTATTCGAGATATTTGCATTTCACATTTACACTCAGATTTATCACATTTACACTAGATCAGTATACAACGGCTTTAATATGCACCAGTGCGCACTAGTGCATCCAACCGAATTCACTATTAGATACCTTTACATCTTTTGGACATTCATGTTATCGGCGCGCAAAGCTCGTCTATTTTTGTGTTACATAATTTCCCAGCAAACACAAATGTAGCAGTTACATAACATAGATGCAATAGTTATGTTACATGTAACATTTGCATCAATGTTATGTAACTGCTACAAACTGTGTTTGCTGGGTTCGATGATTCTGATCGATCGCTCGTGACACGAAAATCGACGGCCGCGCGCCGATCTTAGCATCGCGTTTCGCGTTTACCTTTCCACGAAGAGACCTCTTTATTTTTATCCATTTTTTAAGAAGAGAAAGAAGGCGCTTCCTAGTACGCGTTCGCGCGCGAGATGCAACGCAATGACAATACTAGACTTTACACCTTGATATTAGGGGGCGACCATAAAAACCTGCGAAGTCACCGGCAAGATCGTGATCGCGCGGATAATGCACGGCGGCGCGGCCGACCGATCCGGCCTCATCCACGTCGGTGACGAGGTCTGCGAAGTCAACGGTATCAGCGTCGAGGGAAAGACACCCAGTTTCGTTCTACACATTTTGGTAGGTTAAACATTTTTCCATCTTATCACAAAGAAATAAAGAAAATAATGAAAGAAACATATTTTAATCCGAATGTTTGGGTCCAAAGATCATAAGTAAAGTTAGAATGTATTTGTGGCGACATAGCCACAACGCTCGTGTCAGAGAGAGAGAGACGCTATGTTTTCTGGTACTTATTTTGAGTACACAGACTTAGGGCCTAGACACAATGAAAGAAATAAGGAACAAGAAATTAAACATAGGGAATTGGGATGTGGAAAAAGGAAGAACGAAGAATCTTCCTTCTTCGTTCTTCCTTCAAGGAAGATTCTTCGTTCTTCCTTCTTCCACACCCCAATTCCCCATGTTTAATTTCTTGTTCCTTATTTCTTTCATTGTGTCTGGATCCTTACACTATATTGGTACAGTCACACAAGCACACACTCTCTCTCTCTCTCTTGTGCATCTATTTCTATAGCAGTAATTAACATTTGTTACCAGAACTTGCTACATGAATAATTAATCGAGAAATATTTAATATAATTAGCCAACGGTTAACAATAGGCTGTTATTTCAAACTTGTAATGACACGTAGACTTGACAAGTACCTACATGTAATTAACGGCGCAATTTAACTAAATATTTTACAAGAATTCAAGAGTACATTTTTTATTGACTCGAATTTTTATTCACCATCAAAAATAGTCAAATATTCATGAAAATGTAAATTACTTTCATATTTATTATTTTATAAGACAATATATATTATTGTATATGTATAACGATATTATTTTAAACAGTCTATGATTAGAAGCTACGCGAAACTTTTTTGAATAAAGTTCTTCAAAAAAGTCAAGATTTAGGTTTCTATTTAAACATTCCGTTACTGATTGTGGTAAAATATAGTACATAGCTGGAATATCTCTTTTGACTCTTAAAAAAACAGATTGCCACTATTAAAAATGTTTACGTGAATTCGATTTTTTCCAGCAAAATTCGGAAGGGACAATCACTTTTAAAATAGTACCCGCGGACAGCAAGAGTGGAGTCAGGGAGAGCAAGGTAGAACTTGATATAACAATAACAATCGCGATAGATCTTTACGATACAAAATGTGCATTAAATATAATCATTTAGGTTCGCGTGAGGGCACACTTTTCATACGTGGCAGCCGACGATCCCTATATTCCCTGTAGAGAAGCCGGATTAGACTTTGTCAAGGGCGATGTTCTGCATATTGTCAGTCAAGATGACGCCTATTGGTAAGTTAATTTGTTGTTAATAATTATATAATCTGAATACGTTTGCGGCGAATTATAATGGAGCGGATTAAATACAGGTGGCAAGCCAGACGAGAAGGTGATCGAAATATGCGAGCAGGCTTGATCCCCAGCAGGGCTCTTCAAGAACGCAGAATCCTCCTCGAAAGGAAGGAGAAAGAGAAGCCAGACGAAGACAATATAAGTATGTCGCGATGGGTTTGTTTATTCGATTAAATAATTCGCTTGTTCTTTATCTCGCAATCATTTATCTCATCGAGTCATATAACTTCATCGAGTGTTTCTCATGTTCTTAATGTTTATACATATATTGTTTAACGGCAGATATATACATATCGATCAATGTTGCACGAAATCCGCAGTTACTTGAAGTTGCCGAAGTAGTCAATAGATGCTCGGAGTATATTGACAATTAAGTTTTGCGTTCAATCACTTTGTATGTACATTTCTATCAGAATTAATTTAAATTTTTCAAAAACACATTTGTTTAGATAAACTGGAAGGATCCTAGATTAATGCGCGAAATGTCAATATGCTCCGAGAACGCTCTGTTTCAAGGCTGGTGTTGTTGATGGAAAGCTTAACGCTGATATTGGCGTAAAAGTAGCGGTGTTGCATAATAAATTATTGTTCGTTAGTGGCCACCTCAAGTATACTTTAGAATCAGTCGGTTGTGTGCGCGATAGATTTGTGTCCGAGGTGTTTACCCGTTAATTCGTTAAGCTGATTTCGGCTGCGCTTCTTTAACGAATGGATGGCCTGACGACCTAACCGTCGGTTAGGCTTGTGTTCTGTTCCAGTGCCTTTGCCCGCATTGTGCCCCCGTCCCAGTACCTCTTTGCACGCCTCGCCTACAAAGTGCAACTTGCAGGGAACTAAAACTAAAAAAATCATGTATGACGCTGCAGAGAACGACGACTTTGACCGGGAAGAGGTACCGACCTACGAAGAGGTCGCGAAACTCTACCCCAGGCCGGGCCTGTACCGGCCGGTGGTTCTCATCGGGCCACCGGGAGTCGGCAGGAACGAGCTGAAGAGGCGGCTCATGGCGACCGATGCCGAAAAGTACAAGACTCCTGTTCCCTGTAAGTTTACCAAGAAGCTTATTACAGCTGATCGAGACAAGAAGAGAAAATTTAATTTAAAAAAGAATTAAATTCACAAACATTGAGGCTGAATTAAAAACGGAAAAAATTATTTAACAAATAATTATTTAATGAATCTAAAGAGCCCAGCCAATAACGAAAGATTTATTAAATAAACGATCGATAAAACACGAAAGAGAATTGAATAAAAAGTGCTTGATAAATCTATCAAAAAAGTTAAAATAATTTACGAATAATTATAATAAAGACAGAGAGATCATAATAAAAGAATTAATCCAATTAATTTATCAATCTAATATTCTTTTATTTTTTATTATCTTTTATTATATTTTATTCATTATTTCACATCTGTTAACTTTTACATTATTAACTCTTCTTACTACCGTAAGATTAATTTTCTCATAAGTTTATTTATTTACTATTCGGTTGAAAAAATTTTTTTTTTCGTAGTACATTGCGATCAATTTTAAATGAGCAATCCTGATTGTTGTCGGCACATTTTGGAATTTTGTATCCAGGAGACTCATCTACATTGCGTAGCATAACTATTTTTTTATATTGGACAACATTTGGCGAAATCACCGTAATGCACACCACTGTATTCTTTTATACTTGGACAACATTTTGGCGTTATTATCATTTACCGTATGGGTGCGACAATTTCAAATCTGCATTTTTTTTGTTAACTTATTCATTTATTTGTTTATTTATTTATATTATTATTTGCACTAAAGATGACCACATTTAAGGTCGAAACATCTGTACTCGTTATCAATCTGTATATTGTTTTAACGGTATAATATGTACTAGCACGACAAACTTGTTTGGCTCATCAGCCCTATTTTATTTCTATATGATTCTAATAGCAATCTTTTTATCAGACACGTCTAGGCCACCGCGACCAGGTGAAGTAAACGGTAAGGAGTACCATTTCGTGACTCGGGAAAAAATGGAGGAGGATCTCGAAGCTGGGAAGTTTATTGAGTACGGCGAGTACAAGGGGAATTTATACGGCACCAATTCCGAGAGCGTCAGCTCGCTCGTGAACGCCGGATACGTGTGCCTCCTGAATCCTCACTATCAAGCCCTCAAGATGCTAAGGACACCGCAATTGAGGCCGTACGTCATATATGTGAAACCGCCGACGTACGAAGTGCTCAAGGAGACCAGAAGCGAAGCCCGAGCGAGATCGACCTTCGACGAGAGCAATTCTCGAGGCTTCACGGTAAGTTGAGAATGTTATATTCGCACAGGATAGCCAAAAACCACTGCCATTTCTATCACAAGTTGATTCTTTCTTAAATTTACCTAGGTATCTTTATGCTCACCATACTTTGATATTTAACAATAAACATATTTACATTTGCAGTCTAAGAAAGTAGGACAGTTCAAGGTTGTATTTTATCAATTTTATATTCCATTACAGATCGAAGAGTTTCATGAGATTCTGCTCAGCGCGCAAAGGATAGAGTTTCTGTATTCTCATCTCTTCGATGAGGTGATAGTGAACGCTGATCTTCCCATGGCATTTGAGCAATTGATCAATGCAATCCATCGAGTGGAGTCTGAGCCGCTTTGGGTACCAGCCTCGTGGGTTCAGTAAAATGGTGGTCTTTAAGGTTCGAGGAACAAAAAAGAACGCCCGGAAGGAAAAGCGGCAAAGAAGGGGTTTCGTCGTTAGAGACGTGCGACTGCTCATCGCGGTTTGGACGACGAGGATCGAGCGTTTCTCGCGACGCTCGACGACACTTTAGCTCTATTTCTGCGAAGGACACTCCCCGAAAAACGCGTGTCTATGAAAAACTTCTCGTCTATCGTCTCACCGAATTGCAATTTACCACCTAGAGCGTTATCGCGCCTTTACACTCGTAGAAATTTCTTACCTCGAGCGTTCGCGGGTCTTTATCCGTTTCGAAAGCGAATTAAATGAAATTTTCTATTATCGAATGCCGTGCGTTCGCTGTCGGTGATCGTCGTCGATCCGCACGTGACGATTCATCGATCGCGAAAGGAACGCGACGCGCTTCTCCTCGACTAGATTAAATAGCTAAGTATGAGATGTTGAAGTAATTTCGAAGGTACGCTCCAAGTGATTCAAAATCGTCCAATTCCTACAGTTTCTTGTTTGCCGGGTAACTATCAAACGTTTCAGCGAAACTCCACGCATTCTTAATCTTAGAACCCTTACTGCCAGAAGTTTCACCAGCGGCAGGAGATCTCGTACCGCGCGATCGAAAGGGAAGCGATGTGACTTCTCTGATCTCGTCGCGAATCTCTTCCGTCTTGTCGACACGTCTTAAAATTCCAGTTTTGAGATCACGGAACTGGTTTTGGGATCACGTTTTGGGGTACTTGTGCCGAGGTTGCTTTGGGAGCTTCGCCAAAGCCGAGGGAGTCACTACCGTGGACGATCTTTGATCTCTATTGTTGTTAATTGTTGCCAAATAAGTATTGTACCTAGAACGCGATCGAAATGATCGCTCCACTGTACTTACTGTATTTTCCACTCGGTCAGCATTACCACGATATTGCTATTTTATTTTATTCTTTTCCATGACAATGGGATGCCAATGAAAGAAAGAAGCTATACGCTCTCTATCGAGTTGACGTTGCATAACTCACCCTTGATGTAAACTCTGCATGTTATCGAAATATACTATTAAACTTTGAATGTGTGATTGAGATAACCCGTCCCCGTCCTAGATATAATCTGATATAAAGAAGAGAATTTAATTATCTATAATTAACGTTAATTCACACGTCGCCGTATAACATACGTAATATACTGTTGCAAAAAGCGGTGCATTCCCGTGTCTTCCGATTATTCAAGCAAATCATAAGTATGAGAGAGCCGTCTCTGAAATATTATATCGGGAAAGATATCTTCCGAGAAACTTCTCGCCTGCTGAATAAAATAGCGAAGGCCTTCGTGCGAGTTTGTTGATAGACAGCTGACGTGTTTCACGTGCCTTAATTTCGCGTAGCAGTTTCTTTCTGCGTTCATTAGTTACAAGGTCAGTGTCAAACGAGCGACGGGCTGACCTGAAAAAATTACATGGATACGGAGCTTTGTGCAAAAATAAGTGGCCTAGGCACAGTTGGCGTCGTAGATTTCCCGAAACGACACACTTATTCGGTATCTCGTTGTCTAAAAAAACACAACTGTTCGAGGGAACCGTCGAGTCAGTTATTTTGACAGCCAAGCACTTTTGGACCATTCGCAGTTTCGAATTAATAATCAATGGCGAGAACTTCAGGCGCTTTTTTTTATCGCTCAGAGATGTTTTCTTGCAAATAGCTTCTGACCTTCGGCCATTCCAGAGTTAATTAATGTACCGTCCTCATTTTCTTTTTTGTCGAGAGGCTCCGACGCCGTGGAGGCGTAATGAACATCCGTGTCAAAACTGCGACTTACACTTAACCAGCGGGAACTCTTAATAGCCCGTCACGAGCAGGCACGGAAACCACTTTGCTCTTCGCGCCAACGACTTCCTCTCGAAATTACGAGCTCCTTCATTGGAAGCGCCTGCAAATATTGATTCTCGGGACGCGGGCGTTCGCGTGCGTGCGGGAGTTCGCGCTCATACACGCCGGCGAGATTTCAGAATTTCTCGGCCAACTTTTCGCATGCATAAACCGCCGTGTTACCTCACACGTAATGCAATCTCAGATCGCATGCTTCGTTTTGCGATTCGTTATTGTTGTCTATCACTTTGCTTGCGGCTTTCGTGTATCCGTCTGATTAACATGCGCCGAATTCGCAAAAATAGCCGCGACGACTGCGGCGGTTTGAATCCAAACTCCAGAAGAGGAACGCCAAAAATTTCATCCCTTGAACATTATATTTATTGTACAAGATTCTGTAAAAAAGGAGTCAGCTTCTCCGTATTCGCGAGATGTGTGATTATAATTTTGGATTCCGGGAAATTTTATCTAATTGTAAGAACGAGTCACCTCGGCATTTATTCCAAGAACCATCCAATCGTCACAGTTAAAATCTAGAATTCTCAAATGCGTTATATAGTTGTGTAATCTAAAATTTATTAGAGTTGTTATTAAAAGGATAAAATTTTAATTAAAAAAATTATAATTAACTTAATTTTAAAAGCTTTAAATTAATTTAATTGAAATTTTAATTAAATTTATTAGAATTGTCACTGAAACTATTAAATTAAAATTTATATGGTACACGCATGCATTAATGTTATATATTAAAATACCAGCGTCTGTCTCTAAAAATACTTGCGAAAGTTTTGTTTCCACAAATGGGATCCGAAATTTACTTACGAAACGGTTCTAAAACCGCCGGCGAAGTGTTCAGTGACATTTACTATCATCTTGCGGCGAGGCATAAAATTATCTTCGCGACGGGCCATTGTCATCGCCGCGGTTTGACGACGCGCCATTCGGGACGCCGCGGTTGGGCGATCGAAATTTAAAGCCCCGCGCGGACTCATTACGGGCCGAATTTACGCCGCACGAGCGGCGACGATCGCGACATTTAAATCTCCCTGTCTCGTCGTATTTTTCTTAGTTCGACGCGCACCATTGTCCGATCATCGACACGCGCTCGCTTTTTCGCCGGCCCGGTAAAAAATTTTTCATATATAAACATATATAAAACTTGTATAAACATATATAAACATATATAAACATGTTTAAACATATATGAACATATATGAACATATATAAACATATATGAACATATATAAACATATATGAACATATATAAACATATATAAACATATATAAACATATATAAACATATATAAACATATATAAACATATATAAACATATATAAACATGTATAAACATATATAAACACATATATAAACATATATAATTATGTATAAAATATGTCCATACATAAAATTGTCCATATATAATCATATATAACTTTTCTATAC
>NJRL01000049.1:655583-668217 GCA_003063815.1 Aphaenogaster rudis
ATCCAAAGACACATTTGACATCATGATCTCCACCACGTGAATTCTTTTGAGAGGTTTTTAATATATTGTCCGTTGATAAAGACACGAAAATGAGTCGAAACGTCCGGTTTTATTGTTACATCATGATTTTTTATTAAAGAACATTATATTTTATCTATTGCGTACTGTCGCCAGCGCTTGACTCTTAATTGCCGTTTATACTTTGTTATTTTAGAATTTAAGATACTATACTTTTTAGAAGTAATAAATCTTCTTATGAAGAGAACCATATTATCTTCCAATTAAAAACGTATGATGAATTGACTACAGGAAAAATGTAAAATACTTTAAATACAATGTATTGCTTAGAAGCTTATTTCATGCATACGGTTATATTTTAAATACGAAAAAGAAAGACAAGCATGTCGAGAGCAAACGCTGGAGTATATTTCTTACAAGAAAATCTAAAATTAATATTCTCTTCAATAAAAGCTTTATTCGTGGCGCGCGGGGATTAAAGATCAATTGAATGTTTAGTAAATTTAAGACACTGTACTTTAGAAGTGATAAATCTTCTTCGTATAAAGAGAAGCATGTTATCTTCCAATTGAAGCATATGAATTGACTGGAAAAAAAATGTTAAATAGTTTAAATGGAATGTACTGCTTACATGCAAGCTTATTTCCTGCATACGTTGTCACGTTTCAGATACGAAAAATCTGAAAGACAAATGCTGGAATATATCTCTTACAAACAGATCTAAAATTAATTTTCCTTAATAAAAGCTTTATCTGTGGCGCGCGGGGATTAAAGATCAATTGAATGTTAAGGTAATTTAAGACACTGTATTTTAGAAGTGATAAATCTTCTTCGTATAAAGAGAAATATGTTATCTTCCAATTGAAGTATATGAATTGACTAGAAAAAAAAGTAAAATAGTTAAAATGCAATATATTGCTTACGTGCAAGCTCATTTCATGCATATATTATCATTTTGTTTTAAATGCAAAAATCTAGAAGACAAGCGTGCCGAAAGTAAACACTGGAATATATCTCTCAGCGGATCTAGAATTAATTTTATTCAATAAAAGCTTCATCCATCGCGTGCAGGGATTAAGGATGTTTCATAAATATAAGACATTGTACTTTGAAAGTGATGAATCTTCTTCGTATAAAAAGAAGCATGTTATCTTCCAATTAAAGCATGTGAAATCGAGGTTGAATGGAAGTAAAATGTAAAATACCTTAAATGCAATGTATTGCTTACAAGTTCATTTCATGCATACGGTGTCACATTTTAAATATGAAAAAATCTGAAAGACAAGCGTATCGGGAGCAGAAGCGCGACGAGTGATGGGAGTTGTGAAGTGATGTGACCAGACACTGTAATTAGCGTCTCAAAGGTCGCTCATGAGAAGTTTAACGTGCCGCAATGATTGCTCATATTCGTTACCATCGAACGATTGTTCGAGGACGAGGCCGTAAACGGCTCCTTCGAAGAAGAGAACGCCATTAGCGCATCGCTTTGTTGAACCCGCGCAATTCGGTGTTTTACAGATGCGCGCGCGTCTTTTCGAACTTATCGAGACGCTTTCCCGCATCCCGGGATCGATACGAGAACAAACATAATCTCGATCTTGCACGGGAGCCTGCGACCGCATTCCGTATGCGGCGATGTCGCGTCGCAATTAAAGTGGGGTCGCGCTCCATCTCTTCTCCCGTAGATAGAAATGCGGTCAACCTTCGTGGAGCCGCGCGGAGAACGCTGCACTAAGGCCGGGATGAAGGGAAGCTTAATGTAGGTGTCTCTCATGTAATCGTGACGGATAACCCCGAGGCCTCGGAGTAACGTCGTCGCTCTTCAAGGCCGCGCACGTGGAGCGAGAAAGATGATCGCATGTCGAGAAATTGAGCTCGCGATCGGTTACACTCATCGCGAACTTAAAACGACCGATTATGCATTAACCCTGATGCGGCATCAGATAGATATGTGATTTCTTTCTTAAGCGACAAACACCGGCGATGATTCAACGATGAGGCTGCGGATCAAAGAATTCGCGCGAGGTCGACATGCTACGTGCGAAACTAAAGCGCTGGAAATAATACAGGCTTTAATGAATTCATTAGCAGGATTGTCTGAATAGTATTTTTCGATTTAATCCAAATAGTTCAATCTTAACTTATTTAGGCAATACATAATTGATGGCGGAACTCAGTACATAATTATATGTATATAATTTTATTTATGCCGTCTAATAAAGAAAATACTTCGAGGAATATCCAAAATACCCCATACAGCACAGAAATGGCAGCAACATTGCAGCAACATTTTGGCAATATTGCAATGTTGCTGCAATGTTACTGCAATGTTGCTGCAATTTCTGTGCTGTATGGGACAGCACACATAAGATTATAAATAAAATTCTGTCCCAAATCTTGTCGCGAATTATTTATTGTATCCGTTTAACTTTAAACAATAGGTAAAGCCTATAAAAATGTCCCGGAGTATCAAACATTTCATTGAGGAAAGTGTGAAATAACTGTTTAATCGGTGTGTTCTGTTTCGTTTGAAACGAACGAAATAGAACTCGTGTTTGCCGATTTACAATTCACGCGTCGCCTTCAAGGCGAATGCGTCTTCTTCTCCGAGCGTTTGTTGCCATAGTCTACGCTTTAACGTCTGTTTGCACGGCGCACACTGACGCAAGTAAAGCAATAACGTTCGAACGTCAATAGCCACTTAATAAATTGATTCTTAACGGATAAGTCCATTGTGCATCTCGATGTCGGCGGAGGCAGCAAACAATGGCGGAATGAGAACATCTTCCTACGAGATGTCACACTTCTCAACAATCGCGATATAAAACGCGATATATTCGTTCCCTTTTCAACATATTTACACGTCAATCGAGCGTAGTAACAATAGGCGGAACGCGCCATTCAAAGATAAATTCGATTAACGGCATAGAAGGTATAGCCGATTCAGCGCGAGGGAGGATCACTTTCGCGAAAAATTTCAGCCGAGTCAGCTGAGATCAGCGGAAAGCGGCGAATCCTAATTTAAAATTCGTCTCGATTCCGCCTTTAGTCATCGGTGTGGATTTAATGGATTAAATCCGCGAAATGTGTGCCGTGGAATCGCTGTGGTTTTTCATGTCACGGTCAAACGCATGAAAGAGACATTGGCGTTTACGGTTGCGGGGAGGCCAAAGGGGTGAATAATGTCCCGCTCGAAACGCGAGTTTACGTAATCGGGTGCGCTTTCGGCGCAAACTAAACCGGGGAATTATTTGTTTGGCATATTGCAGACGGCCATAAGTTACATGGCTGGGAACGGCGCGGCGACGATGCTCGAGCTGGCGCTCTCTTTCGATGGCGTGGACCCGAATCTGCCCGACAACGAGGGTAACACGCCCCTCCATTTTGCCGCCCAGGCCGGTGAGTGATCGATTATATGTTATGAATATCAAGTTGCACGCGGTTCCTGTGAGACCGCGATACGCGTACGATGCTGGGAAAATGTCAATGACGCGTTGCATGAATCAATCCGTTTGATCCTGCAATTTTCCAGAGTCCGATTTCTGGAATATCTGGTAGAATTTAGTGCGATTAGTAATGTCAGGATAATAATATCGCTGCAAGCACGATGTTACCAAGATATCGCGTTAAAACAGTGTTTCTCAACCTTTTTTCATGTGTGCCCCCTTTTCTAATATCAATTTTTGTGGCGCCCCCTTGTAATTCTTGTGTCGAGACACTGAAGAAACCCATAAAAATTGGCAGCACAAAAACAGGAAATTGACTTATTGAAAATTATTATAATAGACACAATACTAATATTATATATTACTGTGCGGTTTTAAAAACAAAATATAGATCTCACAATCAGCTAAATGTAGAAAGAGAACTAAGGGTGTCAGTATTCAATATATCACCATTTTTTTTAAAACTTTGTTCTGCAAAACAGGCTCAAGGAAACCATTAATTTTTTATTCGTGTTTTTTATTTTATTAGGTACTAGGTATATTTTGCAATAACGATACATATATATATGCTGTGCCATAGATTCTACACATTTTTACGTTCCCTTATTATATTTTATTTGATGTTAATATATAGTAATTATGTTGAATGTTTTAGAATGCATATTACGTTTTTGTTTTAATTTTCAAAAAACTAATTTTTTTTAATCTACATTTTTTGTGCCCCCCCCCTCGAATATATCGCCCCCCCTCCCCCCAGTGAGTCGCGCCCCATAGGTTGAGAATCACTGTGTTAAAGCATCTTGGGCCGTTTAAGTGAAGTGCCTTAAAGAAATGTTCTTCTCCTTCGCCTTTTTCCCTTTCTGAAGCTCAGAATATCGTCTTCGGCAGTTATATCCGATGCTCCAAAAATGAATCTGGCGAGATACGAGAGTAGGATGGCTGTGCTTATTCATAGAGAAAGTGACAAGAATAAGTGTTGCATCAATCGTACTTGCGGGACGTAGCGATGAGTGGGCGTCAAAGATGTGCTTCAGTTTTCGTAGGAATCTTGAAAATGCGCTCGTTCTCGGCTGGTTTAGAACATAATTTACCTCGGTGTTTACCTCTGCTTCTTTTCCACCGCGTAATCATCTCCTCTCGGTAGGTGGCAAACGTGGCCGCACGCGGCTGGAAAATAACTGTATACATTCGTCGCAGTCGCGGATTAAACAGGAGCATAAAAAAATAGCAGGACAAAGTTCAGGAAATACTTATTTAGATTCATGACTCAGATGTGACGTTTAAAGCCTGAAATAAAGTGAGAAAATAACAAGTCATATTAAAAGTAAATGACTACGATTCGTACTTTCTTTCCTTTTATAACCCAAGTAGCACATGTTGGTTTTATACACGTTTTCTAAACGGTTATAAAATATTAGATACGTTTAGGAAACGTATATAAAACGTATATGAACCAACACGTGCTACCTGGGAATATTCTTTTTTTATTATATATATATATACTTTCAATACAGCATAGAAAAATATATTAATTTGAAAAATTCACAGAGAACCGATTTAAAAAAGAGAGAAAGGACGACTCATTTAAAACATCGGCGTCAAATCAGATAATCTCTTGTCTGTCAAACTTAAATACCTTCTAAGACTCCATGATCCCGTTATATTTTTATGCAAACGGGGATAATGTGCGGAGAGTAACGATAAGCGCCATCGGAAAACGCTGGAAACGCGATCTTAAGCCTAATGCCAAATCTATAGGCGGAGTTTTCGCGTCGGATCCCATCGCGTCACACAATCGCCGAAAATAGCGGGAACATCGAAGCGCCTCGTGCAACAAACGCACAGCTCCGCGATGACGCGTGCCGAAAAACGTTCCGAGCCAAAACACTGCGGGTGTTATGAAATATACGAGGGCGCGCACACGTGGAGAAAATCGGCATCGATGATGTCAGTACATGTTTCTCTGTTACGTATGCGGACAGGACAGACCGAATGCCTCAACATCCTTCTGCAGAGGTGTCCGGACATCGAGGTGGACGCCAGAAACACCTTGGGCTTCACGCCGCTCATGAAGGCCGCCCTTCAAGGTAGAACCAAATGCGCGAAGATTCTCCTATTCGCCGGTGAGCAAGTAGTTCAGTAGTCTTAATTAATTAATAGTCCTAATTTATCTAAATAATAATTTAAGTAATAAGATAATAAATAATCCATGTAACAAGATAATAAATAATTTAAATAATAAAATAATAAATCTATCATATAGCCATATAACACAAGCAAAAAATATAATTCAGTATAATCTTAATTATACTGAATTATATTTACTTGTGTTATACTCTTATTCTGTTTTACTCGTTTTCATTTGTGACGCACATAAATATGTAAGCTTTTAAATACTGTACTTCTCTTTTTTAGACTACACCACTTTAACGTTTATTTTTAACAATAGTTTTAGACTCTGACGTAGTTTGGGCATAATGTCAACTAAAGATTTTGTTGTGCGTTCCTACTTGATGTAAGCGATATGAATCTTACTTGATAAGGACCAAAACCCATAGTCGAAACGTCGTGAATTTTTACTCAATAAAGAAGCCAATTGTGTCGAAGAAATCATCTTTTAATTGTTAATCATTTTTGGCGAAGAAAAGTTATTTGATATAATCTTAATTATATATATAATATAATATATAATTAATATTTATCTAAATAATAATTAAAGTAATAAGATAATAAATAATCCAAGTAACAAGATAATAAATAATTTAAATAATAAAATAATAAATTTGTCATATATCCGTATAACACAAGCAAATATAATTCAGTATAATTTTAATATTATATATATAATTCTAATTTATTCTAAATATAATAATCTGTAAGATAATAAACTCATAATAAATCCATCACATAATATTTGATTAATAAATAAATCGAATATTCAGTATCATATAAAATATGATTACGAAGGATCACAAAATATTTCTTGAAATTTATCGCCATTTGAGAATTATTCTCGTAAATTCTTAGGTGCAAATCCTACACTACGCGATCACGGTAGAGGCTTGAGAGCTGAACAGTGGGCGAGGTTTTGCGGCAGGTACGTGTGCGCCGAGATGATCGAGAGATTCGCGAGACATCGTCTGTTGGAGAGAACGACGTCCTGTCGTTGGGGTAGCGAGCCCGAACTGGCTGCGAAAGTGTTGCAGGGGAAGGTACGTAGCACGATGTCGAGCATCCTCATATAATCGGATCTCTCTTTCGTTTGGAAGACGTAAATCCTACGCAAACTATGCCAGGTGACGCCCATACCCACGACGCCTCTGCCGCAATCCTCGGGATTGAAGTCGAAAATAAGAAAAGTCTTCCGCACCACCTCCAGCCCCGATCGAACCTTCTCCCTGGTGTCGCAACTCACCAGCGCAGCTCTCTGCGCGAGCAGTCCGGCTCTGCCGAAGCCGTCACCCGTTGTAAAAAGTCTTCTGCGACCGTTGAGCGTGCCCCAGTTAAGGTGCGACGTTCGTCAAGGAACTAAAACTTTCAGAAGCTTTGCCGGTCGATATTTTATATAATCGCATCTTTTACGACTGCATACTTTACAATCCTTTCGAAATTTAAGACATTTATTAGAAAATTACAAGCAGTTTCAAAAAGTAAACATTGTGACATTGTGAAATATTAATCTTTGAATATCTTTTTTAAATATTACACTTGTTAGGTAATAAATAATTCTTATTTTTAAGTAAATGTAAGTTCAAAGGAGAAAATAAAAGTTCGTGCCATTTTTCAGGGTGACGTTGGTTTCGCAGCAGGACTTCCTGGAGAAGACCTCCGAAAAATACGGGACAAATTTCACGGATAAGATCGAGAACTCCATTGCGAAGCCGCCACGCTCGAAGAAGAAGAGCAAGTAGTCGAACGTAAAGCTTTCGCGGCCACGACTACACAGGCCGCGTTTAGTCGTCCGCTTCGCATTGAACACGCGCGAGGGGAGATTACTCAAGTCTGCTTGACGTAAAGCAGCGAGACGGACAGAGTGTTTGTGATCCATTTGAGATCATTTACGTGTTATCCGATTCCGCTGTTGCCTGTAACCGGCCCGATCGTCGCCCGGAGCCGCGGTTCCTCAAGTAGCTCGTAGGTTGTTCGTTTTTACCTCGCCAGGAAATATTAGCGATGCATTTCACCCGGAGGACGTTCGCGGAGATCAAAAGGGAGGACCTTCGAAACCCGATCGCTCCCGATAAATCACGATCTCCAGTCGACGGCTGCTGTTGAAGTGTTGTCATGTTTACGGCTCGCGTACTCGAGATTGTTTTCGATGTAAACCGCCGCCGCGGCTGGACGTATAAACATTCGGGACGGTCGAATCTTATTTTTAGTTTAGACTCTTATAATGGATCGTACGACATGGCGGAACGAGGTGCGGCGGCGCCCAAACGCGGTTTACAGGAGCTCGCAAAATCACGATCGAGAATCATGTTGAAGGATCGTGATGGAAGATCCTTCCTCGCCACCATAGTAAATGGAATCTCGATTTTTTTCCAGGAAACGTAAATGTGTAAACTTGGAACATGCGCCGAAGCCTCGAGGGTTTTTACTGATTAAAGCGTTAAAGATGATCGAACGGGCTTGCGATCAATGTGTGTCGCAGGTCTCCCCCTAACTTATAATACACGCGTTTTACGTACAAGATTTTATATCGATGCAGTTACTGTCAGATGGTTGTTTAAATAAATGTCTTATTAATCAACTACTGTCTTTTGATTATGGACGGTTGAGATACGGAGATCGGCGTATTTGGAGATTCTTTTGTCGATTCTTTTGTTCTTTATTGATCCCTCGAATCAAAGAATCCCTCGCACAGCTTATTCCTCGGAACGACGATTCCGTCGTCTCCGGCGATTCTTGGCTTGAGACAGGATCTCGTACGCTTGCTGTATCTCCATGAATATCTCCTGAGCCTTGCGCCTTTCTTCCTCCGAACCTTTAACCTTGTCGGGATGATTGTCCCTGGACAGAGTTCTCCATCGCGCCGTGACTTCGTTCTGCGAAGCGGTTTGCGAGAGACCCAGAACCTGGATGAGGAAACGTTAGTTTAAACTACATCTTTTTTTAAAATCTGATTTTAGGTCTAATAAAATTTTGCGAACAACTGCCCGACCTTGTAAGCGTTTATCTCGCCTCGAGGATCCGTAAGGTCCACCAGTTGAGCCCATGTTGCCCAGAAACCTTGGTGCTTCGCTTGATTCCACGTGGCCTCCAGACTCGCCTGAATAACGTAAAAATATTGACATATGAAAAAGATCTCCCAAAAGATTTAATGCTTTAAAAATTTTAAGCCATCGTAGACCCACCTTGAGATCCGTCCAGATGGGCGAGGTGAGGAAGTGTTGCACCGCCTCCGACAGCTTGATCTCCTCGCCTTCGCTATCCGTGACAACTGCGTTGAAGTATAAATAACTGCCGATCACGGCGAAGTAGAGCATGAGCGCTAAGCCTAAGCACGCCATTCGCCGGATGAAGCTTTTTTTCTTTCTCGGTTTCAGCCGCCATTGCTTGCTGAAGGTGTCGAAGCTCATGCTCGAGGCAACCACCATGAGGAAGATCCACATGCTATCGTCGCCGATGTAATACAAGGTCGGATAAAACAGATACGCTGTGGCAAGTGTTATCCATATCGAACCCTGTTCTCTTCCAATGTTTCCGACCGTCCATACACCTTTTGAAGTATTAACACTGAATAAAGGTTTCCGTAAAATGCCTGTATTTCTAAAATTCTTGTTTTCTAATTATTTATATATATAATCTATTATTATTTATATCTACAAATAATAAATATATATTAACACTAAACCTACCACCGTCGGTCAAATGACCGTTTTTAAACTTTTGATTAACACTAAAACTACCACCGCCGATAAAATAATCGTTTTAAAACTTTTGATTAAAAATTCTGCATTTCATGTTATCGCTTTTCCTCAATTGACTTCACGACTTTTTCTTAATATACATATAATCCGATTCGATAGAAATAGGTACTCGTATATATAAATTGTCGGTAGCTTTAGTGTTAAGAGATTACGGGTTACCTCTGTGTCTTGATACACATTAATGCCAACGTTTTATGAACGTTACAGTTCACTTTATCAGGGCAAGAATCAACCTAATAGCCAGCATCAAGCGACAGTACTATTATATTAGGTTGCTTCTCGCCATAATAAAGTAAATACAATGTTCACGAAACGTTGGCATTAATGATGTATCAAGACACAGAGATAAGCCGTAAACCTCTTAACATTTTTGAAGAAAATACGTGGAAGCCTCAAAAGTATAATCAAATATATATAAAAATTTATTTCTTTATTATTTATTTTTATTTATTTATATACAGGATGTTTAGTTTTAATTGCCCCAGGCAAATATCTCGAAAAATATAAAAGATACGGAAAAACGTTTTAGACAAAAGCTGTATGGCCTAAAGGGAGACATATGATTCCGATGTGAGTCATGTCGTAGATGTTGTCGTTTTCAAGAAATTTTTAAGGCGACTAATGTTTTAAATGGAACTTAACTTTCTCCTTGATATAAAAGTTGTAGATCTCGTCGAGACGTTTTCAAAACACTCCCAAAAATTGTTTTTTGCATAAGCCGTTCCGGAGATATGAAGCTTCAAAGTTTACGATATATATATTTTTTGACATAAAATATAAAATGTCTCGTAAACCATTCATTTCTTGATAATAGTACCCTAATATTTTTATACATAGAATACTGAGATGAATCAATTGGTGCAAAAAAACACATGGTTGCGTTTCAAAAAAATATGTAATTGCATATTGCAAATTGCATAATTTTTTTTAAAAGCAACCATGTATTTTCCTTACATCAATTGATTCATCCCACTATTCTACGCATATAAGTATTAAGGTACAGTTATCAAAAAATGAATAGTTTACGAGATATTTTATATTTTATGTCAAAATATTGTAAATTTTGAAGCTTCATATCTCCGGAATGGCTTATGCGAAAGATAATTTTTGGGAGTGTTTTGAAAACACCTCGACGAGATCTACAACTTTTATTTCAAAGAAAAAATGAAGTTCCATTTAAGAAATTAGTCGCCTTTAAAATTTCTTGAAAACGACGACATCTACGACATGACTCACATCGGAATCTTACGTCCCCTTTTAGGCCATACAACTTTTGTCTGAAACGTTTTTCCGTATCTTTTATATTTTTCGAGATATTTACCTGGGGCGATTGAAACTAATCACCCTGTATATAATAATTTATATACATCTAATTTTTTATTATAATTTTATTTGTAATTTAATTTATTATTATTTATTATTATTTATTATTATTTAATTATTCGTATTAATATAATCGTAATATTGATAGTTTAAGAATATTGATATTTTAAAGAAAATCTGAATTTTAGAATTGACGAAAAGGGCTTTCGTTGAAATTGAAAATATAACACTCCCTGTAATAAAGCTCGTGCAAGTAAAAAAGATCTAGTATCGGCTTTTCCACAATTTTTTCCATTTATCATGACGGTATTCTTAACTAGCGGTATGCGTCATATATTGCGACCTTAAAACATTATCGTTCGAAGAAACTTAACTCGTAACAAGCGTGCGATAAGAAAAGGCACATATGCTTTCGAGTTTTTTTCCTTCTAATACAATTCTTACCAAGCGCGATCACCGCCGGTATTAGGATCAGCAGATGCCTGAAATTAATGCCGTACACTTCCTCCTGCGGAATCGCGCTGTTGAACAGCTCGGCCCATAAGTAGGCGACCGCGGATTCCGCCGCGAATCGTACCGCGGAAAACGGCGGCTGTAAAAAAATTAATTTGATTTCGTCATCGGTTTATGCAGCGTCGTATTTATGTTCCCCAACGTTCTTCCCATTTAACATCCTTGCTATATGCATGGGCAAATAATTTGCGATTCAACATTTACGTGGCTCATATAACGTGATGTCATCATTTCTTCGAATTACAACGACGCGGACCAAGTCGTCGTATCATGAAGCTTGGCGTTAATAAATGTATTTCGAGACTGGCAACGTCAATCGCTTATCCCAGCCTGTGGATTCTAAACGCGCGCCGAATATTTATTTACCTTTCGGTTAGCTCTGACTTTTCGCTTAAAATCCTCCATGAACGCCGGATCGTCATTCGCATCGGCCACGTACGCAGGTATCCTGTAAATGTCCCTGAGAAAACCGCAACCCACATAACCGCCGAATGTGCTGATGTATACAAAAGCCTGATAGTCCCTGCCGAGGTACACATGATGCGCTCCGAAAAGTCCACCGAACAGCCAGAAGAAATAAGCCCAGAACTTGCTTTTCACACTTTTGCACTCCTTATTGTCCAATCCGTTTTCTTTCGCCTTTTCCATGTTATCTTCTGGAGCAACAGGTCACGAACTACTCATTTCGATTCACTATCGATCGCGTAAACGGTTGCTTGTCCTGGCCGCAGATTTTATGGAATCGCACGCGAAGAATTATCGTGTCCGTGTCCTACTGTGTCGTCACTATCTGCACATCTTTACGGACAAAATAATAGTTTACACGTAATAATTCTTTACTGTTTTTGGACTCGGGCACACCTGTCGGTGGTGTATCGTGGAATGACGGTCGTGGTTCCACAGCACCGATTTCTGGTTCAACGCTCCTCCACGTATAACGGTACCGGTTCAGGGACGTAACAAGCAGAAATATGTATATTCCTAATAAGGAAATTGGGTACTAGCCCAGTAATTGCTGAAAGGACATAAATTAATTAAGTTAATTGAGCAAACGTTTATTAACTTATGAAATTTACAAATGTATCCTTAGTAGCAATATTGATTATACAATATCATTTAATTACGGCGTATTGTGTCAGACATTCCATGTTTTAAATAATCTTTTCAAGATGTTTAAAATGTTGAACTCGCTGATCACCGACAAAATTATTCGTGTATTGTATGGTAAAGTGGATAAGGAAAAGAAAACTCTTGTATATTGTTACAAACAATTTTATCGCATGAAACGCTCGTGCGCGCGTTTACCGGCAGTCTGAACTATTTATAACAATAGGCAAAACATTATTGGATGCATTTGGTTTAGAGTATTGACTGATATTTGCGAGCTTTTTCTGCAAGTCCGTT
>NJRL01000049.1:683108-707264 GCA_003063815.1 Aphaenogaster rudis
ACAATAAAAATTTTTTAACATCATTGAATGTTGCGAGAAATATTACCACATGCCTCGGTGGTCGAACTATAAGACGCCCGCACGGATTCAAGAGAAGTCAAGGTTCAAATCCTGGCTAAGGTAAAATTTTTCGCAAAAAATTCTTTACATTAAAATTAATTTCACTCTCTTTAGAAAGGACCAAAATCCATGGACGAAAAATGTCGCGATTCGCGATATATTAATTTAAATTAAATATTGGCCAGTTGAGTTGAAACAAATCTCTTCTGTGGTTTAATAAACATTTTATTTACATTCACAATTAATATTTCATATTTGATCAATTAATATAAAAAACAATTATGACGAGTTCGAAAATGGCAAAAATATTAACCAGTACTGACATCGATCATTTATCGACATATCGATGTCGAATCGATGTCGATTCGATTAATCATTTCTCACTGGGTAGCCTCGTAACAGTACATTATATTCGTAAAAATTGTGATTATCGGCACAAAAATATTTTTTTGTGCCAGTAAACTAAAACTTCATGAATGAGTTCACTTGAATTTTAATGAATTCTTGTTCTTCTTCTTACTAGTCCCCTGATTGAATTTCTGCCCCACTTTAGTGGGTCATAATACCACTTGCTATTAGTAGACAGCCTCCTCGGGGAATTAAGAGGCACTACTTATTGTTTATCCAATGAATTCAATTCGAAAATGATCATAGTAACTCCATCTTGTGGCGAGACTGTGAACGTATTATTTGCAAATGCTATTTTTGTTTCTACATACATCGTATATTATAGAAATCATTTTATATATAATAATACGTAGAGATAATATAATATCGAATATAAAATCAATATATTTAACAACATATGTAACGCATAGTAAATTCATCTTTAATAAGATTAATAAAAAAAATATGATCTCTCAGATACAAAATTAATACAGAATTTAAATACTCAGTGTTACACTAAGTATCAATATCACAACTAATCTTCTTCGGTTAGCTTCCATATAATCAGCATCCTTCCGCTTTAGGATTTTGTGTACCGACGATCAGGTGGTCACATCTTTGATGCTGCTTGGAAATCAATATGGCGTCGGACATCGTCGTACACCGATGCCAATAGCCGGTCCATTTCAATGTGATTATCTTTGAGTGTTTCGTACGTTGTTGACCGTACTTGCCATTGCTCCCCAGGATGCGCGAGGATGGAAGAACATCGTTCGACAAAGCTCAGTCATAAAGAGTGGCGTCGCATTGCGAAAAAGGAGCGTCGCAGGCGTATACGACGGTCAATCGCACAGGAACGTGACGCCAATGAAGAACGCTTGAGGGCAGCACTGGAAAACAATATGGAATATATGAAATTTTGCGCGGAAGAAGAGCAGCAAAAGAAGGAAAAAGAAGTGCGAGAACAAGAGAAACATGCGGAACGAGAGAGGCTCTGGCTGGAAGAAGAAGTAAATATATAGTTATTTTGCAATTACATATTTTCTTGGCTAAGATTTTTTTGTTGGTTTCTGATTTTCTTTCATAGCTTCTTTATATTCAATCTCTTTAACATTCCGATAATTATAATTCTGTTATAATAAAATTTATTTCGAGAATTTAACGATGAATATCTTTTTTGCATATTCCTATGAATGTTAAATTAATATACTTATGAGAAAATATAAATCTGTATATTTTTATACAATAGCGTTAATGTGTAACAATCAACTGTCAATATAACATTATATGTTTAATCATTATTTGAATTGTGCATAAAATTATTGAATCACAAAACATATTTTTTCAACATGTTAAAATAACATAAAATAATTTCTTTTTATAAAATAAATATAGTATAAAATAATCTGTGATATGTGATCAGGTGATAAAACAACAGCTAATTGTTTTTTGGCATAAAAATTTGTTTGTTTTATCAATGAATATAAATAAATAGATATGTTTATTACATAATCAATATTTCGTTATTTTACAAATTTTGTTCTTCTTTCCAAGTTATCTTCTTTCATAAAATAATCATGTAACTGGAGATTATTCAGGTTATAAATATATTCATATAGATATAAAAAATATTATTTTTGCATGCAAATTTGAAATAAACTATTAATTTAATAAGCTTGTTTTCGAATAATTGGCTATTCTCTCAATTCTTTAGATAAAAGCACAGAAGAAATGGCAAATTCTTCAGGAACAGATAGCAAAGGAAGAGCAGAAGAAACGTGAGCAAGAGATGAAAATTCGTGAAGAATTTGAGGCGAAGCGTGCGGCATTTTTAAAGAAAAAAGAGGAGGAAAAGAAAATGCGTGAAGAGGAATTTCGTAAACAGGAACAGCTGCAGAAGGAGATTGATGATTACATCGATAACGGAGTGAAAACGCCCGAAATTTTGCGTGAAGTCGTCGACAATCAGCCTACCAAAGCGCTCTGTCCATTTTTTACGAAAACAGGTGCTTGTCGGTTAGTATTTAAATACAGATATGATAACATCATGATTTGCTAATTATCCACATAATAATATTGAATTTCTGAATATATTGGAGCGATAAGAATGACTTTGTCGTACCTTTCACAAGCTTCAAAAATTTTCCACTTGAAGCTATTAAAAAATTACTAAGAGTTATTCGTATTTAATGAAATTAAAATTAAACTGAACTAAATCAAAATAAATTGAGATTTAGGTTTGAAATGTTTTATTCAAACTAAAATCAACTTTAGTTAAAATTGTATTTTTGTTTTTATTTTAAAAACTCATATTTATTTAACTCTATTATATTTATATTTATTTAACTCCGTAATTGATTTTTAATGCTTTCAGATATGGAAACGCATGCTCCAAGAATCATCGTAGAATCTTTCTGAGCAAAGTGATCTTGATACCCGGATTCTATTCACATTTCTCCCTCGAGAAGATCTCGGCGGAATACGACACTGACGTGGCTCTCGAGTTCGAGAGTTCAGAAACGTGGCATCACTTTTACGAGTTCTACGAGGATGTGATAAGTGAACTGGAGTCATTCGGCAGGATTAAGATCCTCAAGTGTTGCTGCAATATGGAGATTCATTTGCGCGGTAATCTGTACGTTGAGTATTACACGGAGAGAGAAGCGGCCAGGGCTTGGAGGAATCTAAAGGGACGTTGGTATGGCGGCAAGCAACTCAACTGTGAGTTCGTCAACCTGACATCCTGGAGAAGCTCCGTCTGCGGTATAGCCAAGTGTCCGAAGGGTAGAAAATTCTGCAATTTTCTTCACACCTTCAGAAATCCGCACAATAAGTACGACATTAAGAGATCATCCAGACGAGCAAAGAGCAATTCTCAAGACCTGAATAGCAGCAAGCGAAGCGAACATAGGTTTGTGTTGTTATTCATTCTATGCTATGTATCAAAATCATGTTCTATGGAGAAAACATTCATTTTTATCACATCTTGTATCATGAAGGTAAGGCCATCTTGTCGATATAGAGTTTCTAACACGATGCAAAATAGTAATTGCGAAAAGACAACGTTAATGCGGTGTAATAAAGCAGATTAAAAAATAAATTGAACAATAAAATAAACTAAAATAAACGAAAGCTTCTATTATTGTTTAATTCTTTTTTATTTGTTTGCCAGAAATAAATCTAAATGGGAAGAATCCGATCGAGACGATGACGAAAGAGGTCGCAACTGGAGATGGTCCGAATCGCCCGAGACTGAATTGGATCGCACGAAAGATTCGGAGACGAAACATTCCCATTCCACGAGGGAGGAACAATCGCAGAGACTCCCGCACGATAAAAGACAGAGAAAGGGTGCAACAAAATCAAGCGTGAGAAGTTCTAAGGTCAATATATCGTCTAAGAAACGTCATCGATTGGAGCGCAAGAGAGCCCATGACAATGAAAATCAGAATAAGGAAGATGCATCCGACAGTCGCCCTTCGAAGAAACGTAAAAAGAAATCTCGAAAGAAAGATGAGAAGCAGACATGAAAAGTCATTAGGAGAAACCATTCTGATATTTTTTTCGAAAATACATCAGAGAAGACATAGATCCGAAAGGAAGAAATCTAAATAGACGTTCCTGAAGAAAAGATCCAAAGTTTGTGTAGGCTGTAAAGATGAGTCTAGCGGCTGTAATCCTAATACCGAAGAGATAATTTTATTGAAGCGACGAGTACAAAAGCGACGATCGAATAAACAAAAAGATAATTTTTTGTATCGATGCTTTTCAATTTTGGTGACTAACCATTTTTTTACATAACTATTGTGATTTTGTTTGTACAGTACTTCTAACTATAATGATTCAATTCTATCTCTCTGTGAGAATGTATAATATAAATAAGATATTATAAATTAAATATTATCGCTTGAAATATATGTTACGTAAATTGTGCATTTAATTGTGACACCTTTTATCGCGATAAAGATATACATCTGTGTTTGCTGAGCAATCGGACGTTTTAATCGATAGATGTTCCGTAATCAGCAGATTATTCTTGCTCGCAGTTATCTAATTAAAGTATTGTTCCGTTTCCTTAATAAACGTTGGCGTTATCGGTCGTTGATGAGAGATATGAATTCGTACCGCTGGTCATGATTGAAGGAAATGGCAAGTATTGATCAGTCGCATTTAGGCGTACTTCGAAAGATAAACGAAACATTCTCTGCTGTACAATTGCAAAGAGAAACAGATCATGATCGTACTAAACATACTGCTTGTCTTGTGCTCGGTCCATCCTCTTGTCAACGGGCTGGGTTTTCGCGGATTTCATTTTCATGGTTTGGAGGAACCAGAGCCGTATTCAAAAGATGCAGGCAAGGATGTAGTTGAGGGTTGGATTACTCAGCCCCTCGACCATTTCAACCATCGCGACAATCGCACTTGGTCGATGGTAATTATTGTCGTCACTCAACCACTTTGCTTTACTTAAAACGCATATTTTCTCTTTAAGAATTAATGCTTGTCAATTGTTCTATAGCGTTACAAAGAAAATTCCGCATTTCTGAAAGAAAATAGTCCTATCCTAATCATGATAGGTGGGGAATGGGAGATAACGGACGGGTATTTGCAAGGTGGACTGATGTACGAAATCGGTGCCAAACACCATTGCTTGATGTATTACACCGAGCATCGATTCTACGGACAGAGCAGGCCAACGAAGTATACAAATACAACCCTATATATTATATAGTTCTTTCATTATCTGCAATTTAGAGTTGACCTTCTAAACCGATATTGTACGAAATGAATTCAGAGACACTAGCACGGAGAATTTGCAGTACTTGAACGCCGATCAGGCGCTCGCCGATCTTGCTTATTTCATCGAAACGAAGAAGAAGGAGAGGAATTTAGAAAACAGTACCGTAATAGTATTCGGTGGTTCTTACGCTGGAAATATGGCAGCGTGGGCACGCCTCAAATACCCTCACCTCATCCAAGTATCGTTTGCGTTATCTCTTTATTTATATATTTATATCTTAAAAAATAGAGAAGAAATAAAATAGAAAACGATATTTTTCACAGGGCGCCTTAGCCAGCAGCGCTCCAGTTCAGGCGAAGGCCGATTTCTATGGTAGGTAAATTGATCAACAGATATTCCCTAAGAATACTATTAAGAATGCTTAATTTCATAGAATACTACGAGGTCGTGGCGGACGCACTCGGAAGATACAATCCAAATTGTGTTAAGAACGTTAAAACTGCATTCGCATCGGTAGAGGAATTATTTGCCACGCAAGGCGGTCCAGATAAGCTTAAACTTTTTTTCAAGTAAGCTCAAACCATATGGCTTGAAATCCACATCGATTTGTTAATACTTCGACGTGGTCGTATAATAAAATAAAGAACAAAAATGTATAGAATGTAAAAACATATAGAATAATTTATATATAAATTCACAATAATAAAACATTATTATTATAAATATATAATTTCCAATTATTATAATAATAAAACGTTTTATTATTGTGAATTTATATTATTACTAACTTTTTATTACTAATATCGATTTTAGCTTGTGCCACGTACCTGACGTAAAATCTCCTAGTGATCTTGGTTACTTCATGAATTCATTGTCGGAGGTACGTCGATTAATGACGTTGCTTTATCGGTTTCACTATTCATTTTTATTCGAACTTTAGGTATTCGCCGGAACCGTTCAAACTGATCGATATGATAAAATCAAATATCACAGTAATATCGGGGAGTTATGTGACACAATGATGGCGACGCATTTAGGCAGCCCCCTGCAGAGACTCGCGCGCGTCGTCTCGAATCAGGAGGACAAGTGTCTCGATGCAAGTTATAAAAATTTCGTGAAGATATACAGTGAGATTTCGTGGGACTCGCAGGCAGCCACGTCTATCAGTGAGTTGAGATAGCTCATAAAATAAATTAAATAGCACATCGTATAAGACATGTGCAACAAGGGGTGATTTTTATTACAGTGAGGCAGTGGTATCATCAGACCTGCAAGGAATATGGTTACTATCAGACGACGAGCTCAACTAAATCAATTTTTGGAACGCTGTTTCCGTTAGATTATTTTATCAATTTGTGTAATGATTTATACGGGGATTAGTAAGTACTTTCAAAATAACGATGTAACATTTTCCTCGCTTGAATGTCCTTTACCTCCATATATTTATAATTTGCAAATATGCTTTGTAGGTGTTATTTTCTAGGACTGTTACTTTTGACAACTTTAAAGTTTCGAAGTTAACTTCGAACTTTCAAAGTTTAAGATGCCACTCAAAGTTTCGAAGTTAACTTCGAATCTTCGAAGTTGACAAAAGTAACAGTTCTACTATTTCCTCACAACACGTTCTTCAAATGTCAAACGACTCATGGTCATACCAAATTATTTGTTCAAAGAAGTATCGAATTGTTTTTAATTATGAAAAACGATAACGTTAAGTTTTCAATTTTAGTTACAATAAAAAGATATTGGATTCAAAGGTGAGGAGAACGAATATAATGTACGGAGGACAACTACCGGATTTACGAAACGTCCTTTTCACAAACGGTGACATCGATCCGTGGCATCCGCTATCGGTACTCGAAGATCTCAACGATTTTTCACCCGCTATTGTCATGAAAGGTAATTAAACAACGTATTGAGAAGCAAATTAAAATCCTACATTTTTTTAGTATGACAAGACAATATGATGATATATTATTTTAAAGGAGTTTCGCACTGCCGTGACATGCTTAGCGACCAAGACACGGACGCGGACAATTTGATAGAAGCCAGAGCGGAGATTCGCGGTATAATTGGCAAATGGATTTCCTCATGAAAATCCACTGTTGAATTTCTCGCGAATATGCTTTTTGCCGATTTTTAGAATGGGAGATGAATAAACGGAATCACATTTTTTTCTGTTGTATTAATTGTGAAGCATTAACAAAAAATTATGTACAATGTTTGATATAGTGCGGATCTAAATAATACACGTGAGTTATACTGCTGTGTGTGTTGTTACCTACATAATACAAAAATAAAATTATATCCTCTTTATACCAGGACTAATCTAATATTCTGTGCGATTTCCAAAATAAGTCTATATCTCACAATCCCATGCCGCTTATCTTTAGATAGAAAACATATTTATAAATAAAGAGCATTTAAAATATCAATCGACTTCGAGCTTCCTGAAAGAGCCGCTTATGCCGCACATCGTGGTGTCGTTGGATCCCACGCTGGAACAACCGAATCCTTGTTTCAACGCCGAGACCGCGCCTTCTCGCGCCTTCTCCGAGTACAGCTCGAGGTAGACTTTCATTTTATCGTTGCTCAGTAATATCGGTTTTATTGTCAACAGTTCTTTCCGCCATAGATCTTTATTGAAACAGGTGATCGAAAGAGAATTCAGTTAATATTATCTTAATATTAATTCAGTTAAATTTAATATTAATTTAGTTAATATTATCTTTCCCTGCGGTAAAATGACACTTGATGTATAATATGTTTGAAAAGACTGCAATCAAGGTGAATTACCGATCATCTCCTTCATGGGGATAGTACCGCCGTATTCTTTGGGCAGCATGCTCACGTCCAGCTTGTTGTTAATAGCGTCCTCGAGGCTCGTATAAAGCTTCACGCGACTTCTGATTTTCTCGGAAATCAATGACATCCCGAAGTCCAGGGCGAATTTCACTGAGGGATGCGCATTGATCCCGTGGACCTCCTTGTGTCTCATTGGTACGGTGCGCTGAAAGTAAGCCATTATTGTTCTATTTATTTATTATATTATATTATTGTTCCATTTATTTATTATATTATATTATTGTTCCATTTATTTATTATATTATATTATTTTTTGTATTATTTTATTATGTATACATACAGAATGTCTGATAATATATATAAGACCTATCGTGGGTAAGTAGAGCAGTTAAATTAAATAGAAAGTCTACCGTTTTGTGATTACTTATTACTAGACATCCTGTATGTATATGTATAGAATCCTCTCTTCGAGATGGCGGAAATTGTACGATCGCGATATACCAACACAAAAACAGATAATCGCCAATATTTCCTGCTTCAAAACACCGATAAGAAACTGATTCAAAGTTTTTACACTTTTATCATACGCTATCATTTCAAGTAGATTCCTATTCCTATTTGTATAGAGAAAAAACATAGGTTTTGTTTTAATAGCATTGTTACGTATCTGCCTGATCGATCTATCAAGATATCGGTTCTATTTGTATATCCGCGTTTAGCCAGAGATTAACAGATAATCAATATTTAAGAAGAAGATAACTCTTACATAGCTACACGCATAAACACAACGCATAAAAAATTTTTGTATTTTTATTTTGAATTTAAAAAATTTTTGTATTTTTATAACATTCATTAACAGAAGTATACTTACAAATGCAATTGTATTGCTACGTAAAATATTAAATAAATGATATATATATTTCTATAACTTATTAATCTGCTAATACAATTAACAAATTAAGCTAAATAATTATCAGTAGAAATCTTTTTTTATTCTTCCTATTTCTATTCTTTTTGCATAACAATAAGCCTCATTCTGTCCTTCTCAAATAGACTCTTAAGAAGACTTTTAGTAGTTTTAAATAGACCTTTTCATGATATAAGATTGAAAGACCGGTTTTTATGTCTTACGTTTTAGGAAATGTTACGTAATGAAATTTTGTTACGTGACATCGCCCTTGGTCCAGACTCGCAGTTGAATCGAGTATGCCTCAATGATAAAAACGAATACTCTTGCGGGAATTTTAAACAGCTTGTTGATTCGGGAAAGTATGTAGCAAAAATAAAAGAGACGAACTTATCTAACATTATTTGTATAATATTAACATATCTAGAATATTAAGAAAGCAAATACTACAAAGAATTTTAGACGAGGTTTAAAAACGATGAATTAACATTATATCACAGAAAACTGTTACGTAAATATTTAAAGGACTATATTTGATTTGAAAATGTGTAAGTAAATTTACAGTAATAGCTGCCCAATTAGAGGGAACTTGCAAATAGAAAAGAAAATGAGAAGTTAACAAGTTTAAAGGATGCTCCTTGTTATTAAATATATTGTCAATTTAAATCCAAAAATTTTATCTTTTATTAATCTTATATACCTACTCATGAATTATTCGATCTTACCTCGCCGTTTTTCACGATGCGCACAGCTTCTTTGGGTGTGAAAAGTGTCAGATGAGGGAAACTAACACCGGCACCGTCGGCGAAATGCACAAAGCCACGCACTTGATTCTCTTCATCTTCCATCAACGCTTCGTAAGTGATAGCATGGATCTTGCACATGTCCACGTTCGTGTATTTATGAGGATCAAATACACCTTGGACGGAAATTGCATGTACAAGCGATTAGTAAGTGAAGCAAACGCGACGGAAAAGAAGCACCGAAAATTATTACGTACAGATCCTGTACGTAAGTATCTCTTATAACAGAATTACGTGAATAGAATATCTTTATTACATATAAGATACTTTTCAACTATTTTTTCTTTTAATAATAAAATAATTATGTGTGCGATAAATACCGTATTGCAACAAACAAATTAAACCAGAATTTTAGAATTTTTCAATTATCGACTTTGTAATTCCATTTCAAAAAATATATATAATATTTTATTAGAACTATATAATAATATTAAAGTATTCTATGCATATAAAGTAACGATGTACCTGGTTTAGCGATTATAACACGACGACCTTTAGCATCGCGTCCAGGTGCAGCGAAGAGATATCTAAAAGAAGAGATTGCAAACAAGTTCCAGCGATAATGGGATCAATTTCAAAAATACTCACCCCAATGATAGTAACTCTTCCATATTCGGTTCTGTGATGTCCAAATTATGGAATGCCAGTTGATACACCTGACGGAGCAGCAGGTATCTTTCAGTGGCCTCCTGGGCCATCGGGACATTGAACTTTTTGCATCGCAAGAATCTTAGTAAGAATCGTGCATCTAATAAAAAATAACAAATTAGTCAAGTGTCTAATTATCGATACATACCGTATGCAATTGCAGGCCCGACAAGCTGCTTGTTAAAATTTCTACAAGGTAATCACCTAAGGTCTTACAAAATCGCGAAATGATTACGGCCACTTGGGCCCTCAATTACTATTTTAAAATAACTAGAATTAAGCTTAGGTATCGTTAGTTAAATTACTGTGTTTTACACAATATTAGATCTTTTTTCGTAAATTGGCAAGATATAATTTATTTTTATGTTAATACTGGCGTGGAATTGCCATTTGATATAGATGATTGCCTCACCGAGACGACTACTCTGAATGCGTGGATTCATCTTAATCCAATTGCGCATCTGTTCGAGAGCCTGATCTCTAGTGTTCTTGTCCTCTCTGAGCTCATCCTTCGCCATCTTCTGCGTCTCCGCCGAGAGAGTACACTCGTAATTATCCTCATCGGCTACCCATTCGACTGCTCCCATCTTGTTTTGATTTGAAAGACGTCAAGCAACTTATTTAAATTTCTAAAGACCTGAAAAAATATTGTAATATTTTTACATATTTTTACTTTTACCTTCGAAATTCTAATTTCTGTGATTTTTAGGATTTACAGAAATGACACCTTTCATCGCCGTATTTTTTCTCGTACTCTCTAAATTTTTTGGAGAGAATTGAGTGAAAATACTGCCACTCAAATTTCGAAGTGGCAATATTTTCTCTTTGAAGTGAGATTTCACTCCAAGAAATTTAGAGAGTAGATAACGATTATTTCGAAGAGATAAAATGCACGCTGAAGAAAATGAATCGTAAGAAAAATTTTAAAAATATTTGTTTAATTAAAGAAATGTAAAATTTTGAATTTGCTATGTTTGGATATGTTTGTATATGTAAATTATGTATTTCTTAATGAATAAATACATAACATAATGATTCCTTGGAATTTTGCATTAAGTGGGTATTACATTGAGTGTCTTGCCCACTTTACGTGATCTTATGTATTTAGCGAGAGTTTGTTCTTATTTATTATCTTCTCGTAATAATCTCCTATTTAGTTATGCAAGCGCAACGAGGCGTGTTTTCACTTTCTTCCGAATCGCCCAGACGATACTGTTTAGTGACCGGCTGACACAGTTTCTGTTCAAAGTCGCGGTGGCCACGGTGAAGGCATCAGGAAGAAATGCGCTCTTTCACTTCTGTAGAAGGGAGCGGGATTCGGTTACGTCGTCAGTCGACCGTCCGAGAATTTTCGGACCTTTCGTCAGTTTATGACATAACGATTAGCGTGATACCATCGCGCTTGAACCACGTGCTTAAGTCAGAGTGCCTGTGTGTGCACCGGCCCGTTTCGCAATCGCTTTCTCCGATTATGCAATGCGAGTCGGTTGTTCACCCATCTTTGTTCTCCGAAACAAACCGCCGCGTCGCGCGAGAGAAGTGTCATTACCATCTCGTTACGCTACTTTACTATTCCTGCTCCACAATTATATTGTTTCAGAAGTTATTGCAATGGACAACTCCATTATTCCTTGCCGCGTGAAGCGAGTTGAAGAAGCTGAGAATGAAAGACATCTCTAAGAAATTGAAACGCTTGTCCGTCTTTAATGTAGAGAACCATTTCACAATGAATCTGGCTATTCGCTTTCTCTCCTCTAAATGCGTTTATTATTGAAAGAGATGTATTTTCTTATTCTCTTGCCTCGCGATTACTCCCTTCTACTTCTCCAATTTCTCCATTAACCTCCGCATATCAGAGCGAAGGTAATTAGGGTTGTATAACTCTGTTGCAATATCGCTTTTGCGTATCGCAAACTGGACCCGCAATAATTCCAACGTAAAGAATACGTAATATCCGCAAAGTTATGGCACCGTTCAAAGAACGGTGCCATAGATAAAAAGCTTTGCCGGCAAACACGTGATTATATCTGCAAAATACGCGTCAGATTACAGGAGGACTGTTAATAAAAAAAGGAAGAAAAAAAAGAAAAGTAGCAACCATCGAGTCGTAGAAACGCCGTATCTTATGTTATATCGGTTTCGTATCCGTGTTCGTCTCATGTCGATGAAACGTAATCGCGACAGCACGCACAAACCGTGCTGTACTATGACTATAATGAAGCCGGTTAAGGGTATACAGTCTTCTTCCGCGTAGAAAGTGCCACTTATCGCGCAACTAGCCCGCGAGCTTTCATCTCACGAGCGTCGTCAATCCCGCGCGTAAGAGCTTTTTTTTTTCTCATACGAGAATACGTTACGTCGATTACATCACGCCGGTATCCTTTCGTTTTCATCCCGGCCCATGAGGAAGAAAGTTTACCGCCCGTTATTACGATATGATACGATCACGCAACCGTTATGCTTGCCCTCGTGTATTACGAAGATTATGTCACGGCGTTTACGATCGGTTAACTCTATTCTGGGCCGTTCGTCTAATGAACGAAATGCCTAATTATCGTTTTAATTAAAATTTTAAGGAAATTTGCGCTCTTTTCGACACACGAATTTCGGAAATGACAATTTGCGCCAATGCCGAATCGTCTTCTATATTCCCGACCTTTAGTAATGTCGGCCTTTACACCAAGGACGAGATAAGTTGTTCCGAAGATCATCGCGCGATTAAAATTCGCGTGGCGTTAATCGATTCGACAAATTATTCTGGCGAACGTGATTGGAAAGTTCAACGCCGACGTCACAGACAATGTCGTTATGTTGTCGCCGTATAATTATGGCTTTCAACCCTTTCGCGTGATGTAATGTGCGGTTTAGATGGCTATTGATATTGATATTTCAAGCGTACGATCTATCCACCCTTCAATAAGAGAGAAATTCCACTTATCAAACAGTGTTCGTAATTATAAATTTGTAACTTAATAGGCATTAAAACGCCAATATAAAAGCATGAGACTAAAGCATGCAGAATAACTTTTGCGAATTATGTACCTACTCTTCTTTGACTGCAAATTTTTATCGATTTAAATTCGAGCTTCCCTCAACCTTTAGAATAGAATGGCGTTTAGAATTAAGCGTTCTTGGTTGTTAAGCTAAAGCGAATCAGGCTCTGATAAAGCAAACTGGGATAAAATTCTTGCTCTCTGCTTCCATTTCCAAAACTTAATTTCTCAGAATTTTCAAATTTTCATTCATACAGGGTACAATTTTCATTTATATCATCATTTATTGTATCCGAATAAATGATAATAAACACCAGGGTTGAGTAGATGAGTACAAATGGACCATAATTCAAGAAAGAACCGATAGTCTAACGTGACTAGTTAGGCCGATAAGCGGGTAGGAAACCAGGACAATTATCCACCACACAGTGTATTCAAATGGATATTTATTGCTGTTTTCTGCTTTCTTCATGCTTTCTGCTCATTTGTGTAGAGTAACAGCAATAAATATCCATTTGAATACACTGTGTGGTGGATAATTAACCTGGTTTCCTACCCACTTATCGGCTTAACTAGTCACGTTAGACTATCGGTTCTTTCTTGAATTATGGTCCATTTGTACTCATCTACTCAACCCTGGTGTTTATTATCATTTATTCGGATACACCCTGTATATGTAACACTGAAAAAATATTAAAATATAGATGTTGAAACCATTGTTTCGTTTAACATTTACGATAGAAAAAAATAGGCAATCTCTATAGAAAGAAGCGGATTAAAATAATACAGATGCTATAAGCATCTGTATTATATAAATTAATTTAAAAAGTCCCACTTTCACGCTTACTCAATCTGCTTCTCGAGGAACCGCGCGAAACCGAAGCGGCGGAGATCTATGTCTTATAAGCACTATCCTAGAGAGGTATCCTATATGATTATATGAACGTACTCCGATCGTGGTTCCCCAGGTGTACACTTGGAAGCGACTGCCCCACTCTTGCTGGTCGATCGCTCTTTTATAATTTCCAGCGTCGCCCTTCCTCCACACCAGCGTTTCCAATCGCGAACGAGCGTGTCCTCGCAGAAGCCCGCGAATCCTTCGGGGTACCAAGAAGGCGACCTCGCCTTTGTTCCCAACGCACGCCGCGATTCGAGCGTAATCCAACTTTCCCGTATAAAAGTTCCGTCGAAGGTGAACCTGCGGACTGCGCCAGTTCGCTGGTCTTCCACCCTCTTTTATAGATACGTAAATAAATGCATAGAACGCGCGATACTATCGGTTTCATAACGATCCCCGGTTGCACATTCGATCCAGTTCCGGAGTCCGAACGCCGATCGTCTTCTTGCCGACTCGATCGTCGACATCCGGTTCGACCGGTTGATTGAAGGTGAACTTGATGCAAAAAGCTTCCTCTTTACAAATTTTACTTGCTCTAATTGTGATGATTGTATGTTTTCGCGTTTTTGTATTACGAAGCAATAAGACATCGGACGTATTAATGCGGCGTAATAATGTTCCTCCGCTGCACGTTGCAAAATACAAAATGCTGCAAAAAGCAGAATAATAAACAATTAAAAAAAAAATTAATCGACCGATCGATTTTCTTTGTATGGAAATGAATTTGAACAAACAATTGACGCAGGTTTTTACGCTTAAAGTGTATTAGTTCAATTTTTTTTCGTTTCTCGTAGCAAAAGAGTATAGCCTGATACTAGTTTTCGGGCATAATCATCTAGAGTGATTTTTTACACCCCAACGGCAAAAAAATTAAGCTCACGTCACAATAGTTTTTTTATTGATCAAGAATCTATATCTACCTTTCATTTAAAGATTTTGAGATTTTTTTGTGCAATATAAAGAGATTATGACGTTCATACATATATATTCATAGTACCGATCTGTTGAAACTTGTTGATGTGTAAAAATCACCTCAGACGATCGTTTACGTTATAATGTCAATCAAGTATGATAATAGTTTATATTATAAATTCGAAATATAATAACATAATTGTGAATGAAGTTATAAGTATCTATAACATGTTCATAACAAATAAATAATAATGTATAATCATGACAGTTATAATATAAAATAAGAAAGGTAGGAAATAAATAAAAACAAATGTGTAGATATTTAGAAAATAACAAGTAATAAAATAATTAAATATTATATTTATAAATACTATTAATGGGTATTAGGCTCGCGGATATGCAATCAAAAATTTGGAATAAAAAGCAAAAAGAGCTAAAGCCGCTATTGGAGCTATAACAAAATGTGTTTCCTTTATTAGATGTACAATAAGTTAAAATTACAAACGTTTCGACTCCGATTTGAGTCCTCTTCAGTGTAAACGAAAATTTGATAATGAGAAAGGTAATAAAGCCAGATGAAATGAGTGAATGTAATTCATGCATTCTCCAACTGTTCCAAAGTATTTAAGAAGAGATGTAAAGAAAAACAAATAGTAAAGTTAAGTGAATGGAAAAATTCAATAATAGCAATTCTTTAATCGCTTTGCCAACGATCTATTCACTAATTATCAACCTTAAAACGGCGTGCGGCGAAAAAAATCACAAGAAATTTAGCTTAACTTTCTAACGCTACTATATCGAAAGGTTAAGGAATGAAGGGTTGAAACAAGTTTTATTATGAATGGGACTCTATAAGCTATCTAATGAGATATTATTTATTATTCTATGATTATTAGTTTCAAAGATATAAGCGTTCAAAGTGTGACATGTTTTCGTTGCATCCGTGCTCCCGATGTTACCTCCTAACCCCGGAGAAAGATGTAGTGCTACGTCAAAAATTTTTAAATAAGTGAATCAGTATGTAGTTAATTTCAATTATTATAATCTAGAATAATGGCTTAATAAATTAGTTCTATATTTCTCAAAAAAGGTTTACATTTTGTTCATACAAAGTTTTTAGATTTTTACCATCATGTTGCCGGATTAAAATGTTTGAAACGTATTTTAAATGCTGTTATATAACCGGTCATGATCATTAAAAAACTAAGTTACGTAATATGTTTATAAAATATTTAACGTGGCATATTGACGATTTTTTTAAAACATATATTGCAACAGTTTTTTATATTTGCTACTAGTCATCTAGATAATTTGTCTTTTTATCGCTTTAGTTTGCATTAACGCATTTAAAAGACATACTAATAAGAATATAAATACGGAAAAAATTGTTATAATTGTTACAACAACGTTATCGAGATCCGATAATCTCGAGCACTCGCAACTCGCCGGCTCGCGTAATAAAAGATACACGGGGCGGTCTCGCTGCGCATATACTTGGCGCGAGACACTACCGTGTCTCGTGATAAACAAAGGAACTTAGAATGGCAAAATAGAAAAGGTATAAATAAAAAAGTTAAAAGGAAAATACAAAGAAATTAAAAACATACAACCGAAAAGCGGTAACTACTAGTTATAAATTTATCTAATGCAAAACCATTTTTACCAATAATAAATATAATAAAAATAAATCATTTTTAATAATTCTGAAAGAGCAAACATAATATAAAGAATTTTGTATAATTTTTTTTAACATAAAAGTGGCTATGACTCGGAAACGACTTATTTCCGGACCTATGTATATATAGCTTTTTTTCCTTCTTTTTAGGTCCCGAATCACTTCCCGAAGTACTGCGGACGATTTTCCGGACACCCTGTATATATATAATTTCTTTTTTTTCTAACAACTATTTTTTACAAACCTTTAAATGTACAATCTCATCGAAAATCCGCAACAAAGTGTTTTATTAATTAATATCTTTATTTTGTAGAAATACTGTCATAATAAGCTGCTTAATGTGCTTATTTTAATATTTTTTTTATTTCTCCTTACTTTTTTCACAAAATGTTGAGTAAATCTATATACATAAAGCTCTCAAATACTAATAAATTGTAGAACAAACAATAATATACAATATGCAATTAATAATAACTTTTAATTGGGGTGTAAAAATCATCCCAGGTGACCGTTTACGCAAAAAATAAAACTAGGTGACTACTCCCGGGTTAATTCGATGACGTTGTTGCATAGAAAACATCCTCGAACCGGGGGAAGCAACTATTATCCGGTGTCATCAAAACGGATGTAGAAAATGACGCTCGGTAACCAAGCTGAAAATTATCGGGTATTCGCGTTTATCCTCGGTGACACCTTGCCGACGAATAGGACATTCGCGTGCGTTGGCGTGCGCACAGGATGTCTGTGTCGTCACAGCGAATCGTTAAAAAGGACTAGTCGAGTACGAGTTCCGTTTCGCTAAACAGGAAACGTTCTCCAAGTCCTCCAGTCGCGGGGGAAAGAGCGCCGGGATTGCTATAATAAACTAATCGCGCGTTTTCGTGAACATATACATATATGAACTTTCTATTTCCCGTCGCAGGATACTCGGGGAGGTGAAGTAAAGGGGCGAATTGTGAGTGCCGCGATGTAATACATATAGTCTTTGCGTGTTACAGGACGAACGTAACTCTTGACCAGTTGCATCATATCTCATCGGTGCACGTAAGAGGAGTAAATGAGAGATACTTTTTTTTATCCTGCAGACGTAACATTATGAAGCGAAAATTCTAATACTGATTGATCCCGTCTTTAAGTTGCATCACGAGGAAATCACATAATGGTTTAATTAAGGGAGAAATAAGTGGATTGTAACGAAGATTAAGATCGAGTCTTGATGATTAGACAATCTTATATATTAGAAAAGTGCTCGTAAATGCTAATACGTATATAAAGTCGTTTACAAAATATCCAATTCACTTCCGCATTCGTCGGTCGACCGCAACTTGCAACATCTAAGAGAATTATTAACTGTATGGGGTTGTCTCTAAAGTTACTATCAACTCGGTACTTTTAACGCTTTCTCTTATCTCCCTTTACTTCTTCGTCCGAAAACTTTTATTTACATAAATATGAAATTTTATTATAATATATGATATTATGATAATATTATAATAATATAATAATCATATAATATTATAATATTATAGTAATTTATTACACATTATATATTATAATATATTATTTAATATTACCACAATTATTATATTATATAATATTATTTAATATTATAACTATCATATTATTTTTTAATCTTTAAAGAAATATCATCATCTTACATATCGCTATACAAGTAATACATTTAGTGTTCTGGTGTTTAATTATTTCTTTTTTCGTAGATATTTAAAAGTCACAAGTATAAAACGACAATTCTGATTTGTCCGTAATCTAAATTTACATATAATAATTATTACAAATTGAGAGATGAATAGATTGAGCAATATAGTTTCAAAGAATCTAACAATAAGTGGCAAGCTCACAATACACCTCTAAAAGACTTCTATCCTAACAAGGTCAGAATAGTTAATATAAATTAAAGGCACTGACGGCATTCCCCATTCGTACTAGCTACAAGATTTATCAGATTTAGAACATTTAAAATATAAAGAAAGTATTCTTTTAGTAATTTTTTCTTTCAACATTTGGCACTTAATTCCTTCTCAACTTATCCGCTAGAACGGTAACTGCGTAATCGAAAGAAATTCTTTCTTTCACGTCTTGAAAAACCGCTTATGCTTGCCTAGAAATAATTAATTATAGCTAAGAAGGAAGAAGGAAAAATGAAGTACATACAATCAAACGACTTTTTCGGTTGTATAAGAGCGATTGGTGGTAACAACGTAACGTCCACAGTTTGGGCATAACGTGTCGTTATTTAACGTACGCAATATCACGGTTGGTTACTCGCTCACAAATCGTCATAAGTCCAAATGCAATTATAGAAAGAAAGTTTCAAAGTTTGCGATATTACACGTGTACCACGAGTCTTAAAACACATGAGTTTGCTTAGCCGTGCGTAACCGCGTGCCGATTACGCTGATTTTCACCGGACATAAGGGATACGACATCACACATCATCACTCGCGAAAATCACCGTCTTCAATATCCGCAATCCGGAAGTAATGCATACGAAAATTTCATCATCAAGTCGACAGACCATGAACGTCACATTCGTGTCCAAGCTGGCTTTCACCAATGAAATTGGCAGCCCGATCTCTTTCCATAAATTATCGAAATTATCCCTTGTGATGAAGGTTGGCAAGAAGGTCGACCGACGATTTAATTAACTATAAAGCGGAAATGCGCTTCGAAAAATACTCATTCTCAGAAAATATATTCGCTTAATAGGAACTACGGAAAACAATGATATTGTATTAACAGCATTAATTATTGGAAATAATCTTGTTGATGTTCTTGTTATAATAAAACAAATTTTTGTTTTATAAATACTGTTACTGAATTAATAACATTATTTCCAATTAAATCCAATTGGAAATAGTCTTGTTAATTCGATAGGGGTAAACCGCTGAGGGCATTGCGGTGTACAGATTTGGGGCATTAGTGGGAATTACATAAAAAATTTACTAGTAAAATTGCATACTTTTAGTGTACTTAGTAATGCCCAATTTTGGGCATTACTAGGCATTGGTGTACACAATTTTGGTCAGCGGTTTATCCCTCCGTTTGATACGAGGGGTATACTCTTATTTTAATAAAATAAGTATTCATTTTATTAACACTGTTACTGTGTGTGTGAATAAACAAGATTATTTCTAATTATATTTAATGCTGTTAATACGTCTTTCTCTGTTACATCTTTTTCCGTGTGTCTTAAGATTATCACAATACATTGTAATCGAGATAGTTTTATATATAGAAAGAAGATACGCTATGTAATCGGATATTTGTTATTTCAGTCGCAGAGAATACAATAATTTAATCAGCCTTTTCGTTTTTATGAAGAATTATGGTACGGTCGTTCTACCAATCACCTGAACTTTGCTATAGGCTCCTTTACAACCGACATTACTTCTCAGCAGACTCTGTTTAACAAGATTGAATTGCTTTACGGTGAGCGTTAGCTCGCTATCTTTCTCTGCATCCATAATGCACTCCTCCAAGGTGTTCACGCTCAATGTATCGTACGGAATAATTTGGACATTGATATTTCCGTTGGCAAAAGAACGCACTATTGCGTTTATACTTTGAAACAGGTGTATACTTCGCACCGAATCGTCGTCCATCTGTTCGATGTTGAAAACAGCCAGTACGGTGACTAGCCGATTTTTGTACATGTCTTGTCGTGCCTTCAGAAAGCTTACAACGTCCGTCAAATCGTGTTCCCGCAGATTCTCCAAGATGATTAGATTTGGATATAAGAGAGGAATATTGATTTCCTTCGTGGTCCCGATCGGCGGGAAATATTGACGAATAGCGTACGCCCTCGGGAAATTCTTCTTTATGATCTCCACCGTGTACGATTTGCCGACGCCCGTGCCACCAATGAGGGCTATCACCCTCGAGGAAGGCGTGTCAAGCTGAAGATATTCGCACAGAGCATGTATGGCTTCATCCTGGCCGTGAATCCGTTTCTTCAATTCGACGACGGCGTTCGCAAAGTCGGTGCTGTGATTGCGATCCTGATTCTCATGCACGTATACCGAGAGCAAAAGTATGAATATCGCAGAGAATAGTAGAAATATGTAACCTTTGCAGAAGCTTTTCATTTTATGTTCGTTCGCTTTCGGCAGACATTTTAAAACAAGCGGACGGAGTCCATCCTTGATATCTCGATATTTCTTCTGTTTCTTTATAGGTATGTCACTGTTCAGAGATTTTCTTACGTTCTTCTTCTTCTCGCGAAATTTTTGTCTCTCGAGAATATGATCCGGTATCACGAAGGTATCCCTGCTCAATTTTGGACGCAGAGAACTCTTCTTATAGAAAACGGTAGGTGGGATTGCAACAGAAGACTTTGATTGATTCACAGAGTCTTCCTTAATAGGGGAAAGTTTAATCACAGATTCCTCGTCAACTTCCATAAAGTTCACATTTTTCTTTGGCCTAGGCGTGGATGCTAAGCAGATATTATTTTGGGTCCTTGAATTCAATTCGTTTTGTAATCCGTTTTGTTCCCAGGGTTGGGTAGTAACTAGTTAAAAAGTTAAATAATAAAGTTAAAAAGTTAATAACTTCAAACTTAACTTAGTTAATTTTAAAGCTATTAATTTCAACTCAATTTAGTTTAAAAAAAAGATTAACTTACCCAATCCTAATTCCTCACATGGAACGTCGTTTTGTGTCTTTTCTACATGCTTGCCTTCGTACACCACTAGCATATCTGAGACGTTTATGCTGCAAATGACAGGATACTTTATTAATTCCATTTGGCATTATATCTTTAAGACAAGCGCGCGTTCTGCTTCGAATTGTCGTGTTCATGTTAATTGCGTGTGTTGGAATTAAATTCAATTTTAATTTCGCAAATTTTATTATCATACATCACCGCCCTAACTAACAGTAAATTAAATCAAAATAGTAAATTAAGAAGTAAATTAAAACCATTTTAAAAATAAATAAATCTAAAGTATTATTATAATTTATGCATCATGCGACAAAACTCGATTCTATCACGTGCTTCTCTGAGGATTTACGTAATTAATAATAATAATTTATTGCGTACATACAAGATCGGTAAGAAAAAGATAGAAATATATATAAACAAAAGATAAGGCATCAGCGAGACTGCTGTTAAGATGTTCACGGGAAAAAATGATGTTAACACCAAATCTAATTGGAAATAATCTTGCTAATTCAATAACAGTTTGAACAAAACAAGAGTGTATTTACCTATTATTTCCAATTAGATTTAATGCTGTTAATACATTATTTTTTCCGTCCGGTAAAAAATTTTTTATATATAAACATATAAAAAAATATACAAACATATATAATTACATATGAAATATGTCCATACATAAAATTTTTCATATATAATATCATATATAAATGTATAGAAAAGTTATATATGATTAAAGGGCAATTTTATGTATGGACAAATTTCAGACATAATTATATATGCTTATATATGTTTATATATGTTTATACATGTTTATATATGAAATATTTTTATTGGGCGTGTACCTAAAATAAAAAAGTATTAGTACCTAGATGGGCTGGATGGGCTCCGATACAGTTTGCAGCTAAACGACTCGTATAAAGTGTGCAAATCACTGTCTGACTGGAAGCTGTTAATAAAGATTCGCGAATTGGACGGCAATCCGGAGAAAGTGAATGCTCTTGGTCTTTCCTCTGATGCGTTGATAATTTGCAGGCTGTTTGAGAATTTTTCTTCCATAATCTGGAAAGGTTCCCTGCAAGAAAGACACGTCAATGGGATAACCTACAAAACACAACAACATGGTTACACTTCATCTCCATCCCTCGTCTCTGTTCCGCAAATCAGAGCAGATTCGAGGTCCAGCAGTTTACCTAACGTTTGTTTATCTTTATAGCTCGTAAATAACTAATGCAAACTGCTCGCTGGTCAAGACGTCAAACGCACGAGTATCAGCATATAATAGAGTCAAGACGAGCGAGAAGCGAAGCGACCAACGCTTCTTCAGCTCGGCGAGTTCGAAACGTGATTGAAGCACGAGCTACGTCGACGTTTCTCAGTCACAAAAACTCCAATTGTCTTAAACGATAGACCGATCATCCTAAACCATTTATTAGATCTTCATGTTCGAATCCCCGATGCACACGTCAGCAATCTCTGCCTATACTTCGCGCTATCGTCAATGAAAAAATTATCGAAAGCTCCACCAATCATCGAGTTACACTTAAATCCTCGACCTTTAGACAAGTTCGAAAAAACGTAAATCAAAACAGAAAGATCGGAGGTGTAGTCCGTCTTTTTGAAGCTGCACTCTCTACACCTCTCGCCATTCTTTCCTTCGACTTGGCTTCTTCCTCCGAAGCGCGAATCCCGTATAGCCCGTATGACTAGTGGCATTGGAGCAGTGTCGGTTTTAGCAACATTGGCGCCCTGGGCAAGATTATCGTAGCGCCCATTCAAATTCAAGGGCTCGAAATTCTTGAGAAAGAAAAGACAAGGTGGTAATATCGAACAGCGAACCCCATTTTGTTTTTAGATTTTAGGGAAACCCTTTCACTCTCAAACTAGCAAAGCAGAAGATAGCGGCGCCCCTACAGATCTAAAGCCCTGGGCGATCGCCCAATCGTGCCCTACCCTAACGTCGGCACTGCATTGGAGATTGAAGATTGCGAATTGGAAATTAGAATTCGATCAATCAGATAAATTTACATTAAAATCGAGAAGGGCCTATAGCGGTCCATAGCTGGATCTTAGCGCTTAATAATATTTTATGTGTGAATATTCTAGTTCAAGAAACTTGAAACGTAGAATTTTGAATTGAATCAGAATATAGTAATATCCCAGACAGCACACGGATATCCGAAGGACATCCATAAGACGTCCTTTAAGGATATTGAGGATATCCGTAGGCCATCCGTTTTACGTCTTTCGGACATTCTATGGACATCCATGGTATATCCGTTTATGAAATTGGTGGACGTGATAAAAGCTATATCAATACATTCTGTTACATATAACCACCAAGAATATCAAGTATCTGCATTAACTCTAGAACTAAACGAAATTGTATTGTCAAAATACATCTCATTTACTTTTACACCTTGGAGCCCAATTTTAGGGACTCTTCTTCGAAAAACCATTTCGTTAAAACATGGGTGAAGACTTTTAAATGCTGCGTCTTTTATTCCATCTTGTATGGTTTTTTACTTACAAGAAATACGAGAACTCCGCGTCCATCTGGTGGTGGTGCCACGTACTGCTCGCGGATGTAGTGGATATTATATGGACATACACACTTGTCCATTTTGGGATATTCCTATAGTGTCCACA
>NJRL01000050.1:0-27688 GCA_003063815.1 Aphaenogaster rudis
GATAGTGTGTTTAATTTATAATCATACAAAGGTATATATACATACATACATATATTATAAGGTAGAATTTATTTAGTTTATGATAAACTTATACAAACAATTAACAAGAATTTGAATAAATCAGCGAATTAATGTAATGTCGCGCGCGCGAATTCAGGTATTATAATATTAAATTATCTTTATTGCCGCATCCTCTATATACTTTTTATTTATCTTACATAAAATCAGTCATTATAATATCGGCCGGAAATAATATTTAAATATACTTAATTATACATATATTATAAATATAACTAAGTAAATATAACATAAGCTTATACGTACAACTCAAAAATTACTACGAACTTGCCATTTTTATATAGGGGCTTTTGTCTAATTAATTTCTAGAATACACTATTAATTATCTACCAGCATGATAAAACGCCTTGCGCATTTCTTCGGTCAAAAGATCTTTAAGATACTTCTAATTTTCAACCTAATTTAAGATAAATACAATTTTAAAACGTTGTGATTTCTATTAAAAATGCGATATAATATTAAAAATTTCTCTTTGTTAAAAAGATTAAAGGAGGGCTTGTTATCGCGATCTGAAATTCGCCTTGAAGAGTGTCTCAGACATTCCAAGGTGATAATGGAAGTGACATAGACGTGCCTTTCTTCCCGGAGATAGTAACGCGGTGTCTTGCTATTAATGTCGCACTCTCAGCGCGACATTAACTTCGTTAATGCGGACAGGCCTTTCCTGGTTTAACCCTTCCACGGGTGAAAGCCTTACGCACCGATTATGCAAAACGCGCCGTATCTTGAAGAGTCGTGGCACGCTAGACCGAATATTTCTTCACGCGGAAATAATCCGATCCGTGCGCCTAACGCAAAATAATTTCAATCTTAGTTTGATTTAATTTAAGTGTATACATTTTCTTCGACATATATATATATATGTATATATATAAAGTATTCCATATTAATATTCGTATCATTCTATTTAACTCAAAGAATTAGTCTTGCAAATTTACTTTAAAAATTCAATATCAAACATTCAAGAACTCAGGCAAATAAACTTCAAAGATGCGAACAAATAATTCTCATTTGTCAAATAATTGTCTAATTTTAATAGATATTTATATTGAACTGATATTTAATAGATAAATATATTTAATATATTTAAGAAAACTCTAAAGAATCGTGATCGATGCTTTGATTTTTGCTACAAATTTATCGTTATAAAACATACAAAAGTTATAAAACATACAAAAAGAACTTATTAACAAAAAGAACAAATTATAGCCTTTAATAATAATTGTCAATTTTATAGAGGATACTTCTCTCAAAACTGTTGAATTTTATTTCAATTTGGCGACATCAGTTTCATTTCGAAGTATCCATTGAGTCTCTTGATGCAGGAATTATTTACTAATTCGTCGATACTTGACAAGTGATGCTATCGATGTTATATCGGGTGATCGCTAAAAGCCAATATATGTTCAGAACTAATATTTGCGACGCGTCAGCTACCAATGAGTATAAAAGTCTGCAAACCGCGGGCGCGGATTCACCAAACCAAATTCCTGCGCATACATGCGACAGCTATACATCACTAGATAAATATCTCGCGCCCATAGGCAGAACAAATTTTTTTTGTTCAAAACGTTGCAGATACTATGTGATATTTATTTCGGGGCGTCGAAAATATTTATACTCTCGCGATCGGATATTCTTTACCGATTTACTATTTCGCAGTTACGTTCGAATCGAGATCGATACGCAGCGTCACAACATATTTTCTGTATACCTTCGTAACGACTGCGTATTTTTCTAGAATTGGATATTTAACGTCCCATATATATACAGGGTGTCTGGAAAGCAGTAGCGTAACCGGGGAAGGGGGGAAATTAGGGATATAAATCTCCCCTCGAAATTTTGGAACCAAATATGAAAATATGAAAATGAATGGTTGAAAGCCGAGAGAGAAATGAAATGGTAAATGCTTTAATGTCTAAAGAACATGTCCTGAACGAATATTGTTATCTTATTTAATTAAAAAAGTTATGAGTTGTTCTGTGATTTAATTTTTTTAAAATCCCCTCCCCCCGAAATAAAATTCTATTCGGCTACGACCCTGCTGGAAAGGTAAGGTCAATCGCTCGGGAGATGAATGGGGACCCAAAAACAAGAAAGAAAGTTAATATGAACATAGAACCAAAAATGCGTTGTTTTCGAATCATCGCCATTTTTATGTTGAAATTTGAAATTGCTTTGCTTTCAAATTTTTTTGTCAAAATTAAAACAAGAGATGGTTTTTATTAATTTTATAACATAATTGAAGTCAAGTAAAAGTTACAGGCTGCTTTAGCACTACCCAGGATGCACCACGTGGAAGTACAGCCCGCTTGAGGGGTTCTGATCTCTGCCAAGGAATGCTAAGCGGGCTGTACCTCCACGTGGTGCATTCTCACTATAAATCCAAGCGTGTTATTTTTACACGCATAAACATCTGAAAATGACACATTTGACTGAAACTCTTTCTATATGTTTCTTGCCATTTTAGATTACGTCATTTAACACGTTTAATAATCGTATTAAATTAAAAATTAATACGTTCAATCGTGTTAAATGACACGATTTAAAACGGCAAGAAATGTGTAAGAAGAGCTTCAGCTAAATAACACGATTGGATTTGCAGTGCTGGGCAGTGCTAAGCAGCATGTAACTTTTATTTGACTTTAATTATGTTACAAAATATATAAAAACCATTTCTTGTTATAATTTTGACAAAAAGATTTGAAAGCAAAGCAATTTCAAATTTCAACATAAAAATGGCAATAATTCGAAAACAACGCATTTTCGGTCCTATGTTCATATTAACTTTCTTTCTTGTTTTTGGGTCCCCATTCATCTCCCGAGCAATTGACCTTACCTTTCCAGACACCCTGTATATATATTTAATTTTTATTTTTATCTTTTCTATAATTCGCCGACTTTCTTTATATTTTTGACAATTATCTACGTATAGTTAAGTAACGTGTACAATGTTCCAAGAGAATTCTACGACATGCAATAAATTCTATTCCATTCTCCTTTGTCTCTTTCTCTCTCGATTCTTCGCTCGTTCGTCCGCCCGCTTGACAGCGATCTATTCCTTAATGCATGTAAATGAGATGCCATGCTTTGCGGGTAACTCGTTGAAATACCACATACCTCCGGCTACGCCGTGAGTGAGTGAGTTCTTCCGAAAGGAAGAACGAGACGGATGGTGGACGAGAGTACGAGCGAGAGAGCGAGGAAGGAAATTTCGAGGGAGGCGAAAGACGCGGTTAGTGGTTAGCGTTCTGTCCGTATGTCGTCGACGCGAGACGAGGACGGTATCTACGCAGGGAATGCATCACGAGGGATGTGCAGCACGGTAAATTCGCGGGTAACACGGTACGATGGCCGTCGAGTCGTCGTCGTGGACGTGACAATGGTGGTGGTGTTGGCGCTATTCGTAGTCGATGTCGTCGTTGTTTGCGTGCGGAATAGGACGAATACCTCGTCGGCGACGAAGGGCTGCGCACAAATGCGCTTAACACATCGCTGCACAAACTTTTCACGAAACGTATACATTTGCAAAAGAATATTTTAGAATTTCTACGTAGTGTTTGCATGCTGCGCTGGAAATGCTTTTACGAAAGGCTTTTAGAAAATTTTATTTGGTTCTATTACGAAGAGAATATGAGAGAATCCGTCTTATTTATCTACATATATATCAATATGTTTTATTTTAGATAATTCATAAAATTTATAAATTATCTAATAAGAAATATTAAATTTATTGATAATTCATTAAATCCCTAATTGCTGCCCCGATAGCTGTGAGTGGCACTCGTCGCGAAGCGGAACAATATTTTCAAATTCCCGAAAGTAATGGCCGCCGTGTAATCACGGAGAGTGGTATCGTTATCGTACGGCAACCGGTGCCGTAAATCCCGCGTTTTCGTCTCCGATATTGCGCAAGGTACTGAACGCGGCCCGGTGGGTGCGTCCTATCTTGCGACCCAGATGCGGATGTTTCACGACACGGAGAACATTTCAACCTCTGTGTGGCGATGCAGCTCGTCGCGTTTCTCGTAAATCGCGAGCTGGGACGAATATCGCGCCTATCTCGATTTCACGGGTGCGGCATCGTCATGGGAATGGAGTAAATATCCCAACAGTTTTTTGAGAACCAAACAGTCGCAAGAGAAGATGAGGAAAATGGAAATGATTGACCGGTCTATAAGAAAAATTACAAGAAAAGTTACACGCAGAGGAACTATTACACGGGCATTACTATTATTCGAGCATCAGCAATTATAATCTCATTTTATTGCTGCATAATTCGTTAATTTTTCATGATAAGGTTTTTAGATTCGTATGCTTTTTAAAAGGTACATTATACTTTGCGCAATATATGGCAGTATATTAGTTTATACCATCATGTATGGCAATATATCTTACTAATAGAGAGATAATTGTAAAATTCTGAAATTTATATATTCATTCATGCATTTGAGGCAAAAATAAATTCATACATACATACATACATGAGATAAGTGTATTATCAATATTGCTCAATATATAACAAAATTGCATCTCTTTATAGACTTTAGAACACTGCTTATTAATTAATGTCATCGTTTGATGGCAATAAAAAAGAACGGTTTTGCTGAAATATCTAAATGAAAAATATTTGGCATAGTTACTTTTGATGGTTTAATAAAATTATTTTCAAGTTTGTAGCAAAATCGTTCTTTCCGTGTAATTCTATTTTTTCATTGCTGTTATTAATCAGTAATATCCCTATTCGCGTGTCAGCACATGAAATTTAGTCAGAACGTCCGCGTAATTGCCGGTGCGTATAGATTAACTGCGCTACAATGAGGTTTCACTGCGGCATTCGCTTTTACTCGTCGTCGTTAAAAGTCCGCCGGCCCCGGTCGCACCTGGCGCCCAATTTAATATTAAACGACGGCGGACCGAGCCGGTGCGACGGCAGTATTCCAGGCAAATGTGCGAGCGCGAAAGTATCGGGGATAAACATCGAGAGTTCCGGAACGGTCGGAAAGGAAACGGAGACGCGGGTCCTTTATGGAGCTGCGAGATCGCCCGTGACGCGTTACGGGACGGCCATCCGGCATAAGGCCGCGCAGATTTTATACGTCCCCGATCCGCAGTAACGCGTCGGTATAATGGTGTTACGACGCGTCCTCCGATGCGCTACCTTCCCGGTCATACACGACGCATCTCCCGTAGCATTACGACGTGTCCCGGCGGGTGCACCGGCCGTACAGGATTATGCGAATTGACTTCGGAAATCCTGCCCGAAGAGACTCGCCGTACCATTCGTGCGAACGATGTCCTTTTCCCAGTGACGCGAATGCTACATCTACATCGAGGATTAAATTGAATGCGATATCGGTACCTTCTTTTTCTTTTTATGTGCTCTAAGAATAGCTGGTATTAGATATTCACTTCAAAAAGTGCAGAGGATATTTCTAGTATTCCAAGAGAAGTTGATAATAAATTAACGGTGTTCAAGGAAAATAATTAAATGATAAAAGTGTATAGATTATGTTCCAGAATTATTCTCTGCAAGAGAAAAGATCGTTTCTTGTCAATCTTTTTTACTAGATATTATTAACCTTTAGAAGACCGGAACGCCACTATAGTGGCGCGAGCTCTCAACGGGGCCTTTATATTGAATATCTTTGATATATATATACATTTTTTTCTAAGGAATTTTTACACCTTTTTTCTCGGCCTTCTAAAGATTAATCATCTCATTTTACATTTCAGATTTATGATTTATAATTTCTCATGATTTATTTAATCATCGAAAAAATCTCGTTTTTATTTCAGTTCTTGATTTTATATTACCGAAAATATCGAATATTAAATTTTTCAAAGCATAATAAATTTTCCTGCAAAACAAGTCAATTTTAGCTTTATCAAATCTCCTTAAAATTAAAGCTAGGATTTTATATAAATATTTTGTACGGGAATCTCTGTCTAATGCTATTTTTGCAGACGTATTCTTTGACGAATTCACGATCGACCTCCGCTTTTAAAGAAAATTGCATGTCGCAAACGCGCAATTCGCCAGTCGTTCCGCTGTTTGATGGCGTACACGCACGTGGCGTCCGTGCCACGTTAAAAAGCAGCTCGTAAAAACGGCTATTAAAAGTGCAGCGACATCGTTACCGATCGGCGTGTCGTTGTATCGCGGCCGCGACCGCGGCGTTCGCGTGATACAATTTTTCGCTCCTGAAAAGCGAACGAACGAGCGGTTCCGTCGACATCTGCACCTTCATTCAGCAACGGTGACTGCGTTGCGACTGCAATGCGTGACGATATTCCGTGTGTGACAGTATCTATCCATCGTACGATACAATCGTAGCGCGCAGCTGACGAAAGAGTTAATGGCCTGCCTTTCTAGGCCAAAAAAAATTTAATCCTTTTTTGATAACTTTGCATCAACTATCCTGAAGTATGAACAGAACTTGCTTGTAATATATATATATTATATATATTATATTTAAAAAATCATATAATTCCATATAAAAAATCAAAGGTCACCTTCAAATCTCCGAAACGCCTCCACATAAAAAAATTTCGTTTGACCTATCTTATGTCCCCCTCGAAGTCAAATAACTTTTGTATGAAACATTTTTCTCTACGACCGCTTCCTGCGAAGTTGTCAGGAGTGGTCATGTTAGATGGGACACCCTGTATATCAATTATCTTGAAGTAATGAACAGAACTTGTTTGTAATATATGTATTATATTACAAACAAGTTCTGTTCACTACTTCAGAATAGTTGATGCAAAGTTGTCAAAAAAGGATTGAACTTTTCGGCCTAGAAAGGCAGATCATTAATTCTTTCGTCAGCTGCGCGCTACGCGAGATATATATATATATATATATATATAGTAAACTATATCCAGAAAATTGACGAGTAAATTATTGCTATAATATATGCATAGTTGTGAAATTATTACAATTTAAAAACTGGAAATAAAGATTTTATCGAAATAAAATCGACTTGATTATAAATCTTATGTTTTTAGAACACGCTATACAATGAGTAACACATGACGTACTGACGAACGAAGGGGTATTTTGTGCTTTACTCGGAGCTTGTTTATCGGCAACCACTGCATATGGATGTGTTTCACTTCGGGCGGGTTTTCTTCTATCGCGAAAAAAAGGGGATGCATGTGTGAAAGAGAGAGAGAGAGAGAGAGAGAGAGAGAGAGAACGCCTGGAATAAACTACGGGGTCGACTAAGGGGGTGAAAAAGCAAGGCGCGTCGTGATGGATTGGCCCGGGCCAATCACCTCGTTTGTATCCATTTGCAAGGAATATTGTTCCCGGCGATCTCGCCTCGCGCCTTTTTTTCTTCCTACCTCGTAACCAGGGTTGGCGCGTGATTCATCTTGACGGAAGGAGAAAATGGGAGTGTATGTGTGAGAGAGAGGGGGGAGAGAGGAAGGGAGGGAAAGAGACAAAGAGAGAGAGAGAGAGAAGTCATTCCGGCAGGAGGAGAATTCCGCCATCTCACAATGACGTTCTACAAGAGCGATTAATTTTCATTACGCCGGTCGCGCCATTGTCCGCCTTTCGAAATCCGACGAGATGTACCGCCCACCTCTGATCTCGACTATTTGCAACAAAGCGGAAGAAAATAGCTTCATTCAGGAGGAATTTTTGTGAAGAGAATAACACGTAGATGGGAGCTTGTTCCTTTCATTTTGAATACATAAACGCTCGCTTAATAACGACTTATAGAGCTTTTTAGTATTACTCTCCTGGAAAAATGAATAAAATAATTATCTTTATCGCGCCATACACAATTTTACATAAATTTCCTAATGACGTTTTGACAATTATATCGCAATAAAACATCCCTTTCGTCTTATAATCGGTGCGTTTTGTTACATCTTTCTATAACTGCCGACCAAATTACCGCGTCGAGAGAAAGGGTTAAATATCACAGCTCCAAACCGAGTGGCTGCGTTATCCTACGTTTCACTCGAGAGTTATCGCGAGTACTCAACGCGGGGATGGGAGGCCATTGGACGGAATTTCTCGGTTGTTTGTTTCGCATAGTTTCCGCGGTGTGCTAATGCCGCCGGCATTAGCATACGGCCGCCACCGACGAGAGGGAGAGGAGAGTTGTTCTCGCGGGATAAGCGGGTAACGTGCCGAGTAGGTCGACAACGGTCTGTCTAACGTCGTTCGTCGAGTGCCAGGGGGGGAGGGGTGCGAATGGAAATAACGCGGGCGGAAGGGAGTCGCCTAGTTGCCGCTTAACGAGTCGACTGATAGTCTATAAAACTTGCTAACAAACTCTCTCATTCCCTCTCTTCCTCGCTCCACCGTCCCGGATATTTCAACCCCCTCGGTGTCTAACTGCCGTTTCCGGCGCGACCCTTATCACAGGCTTTACTACGCGAGAAACAGAGAAGGAGAGAGGCTCGCCTTTCTTGGATGAGACCGACAAACTTCTTGCAAATTGGAAAATATAAAATGCAAAGTTTTCGCCCGTGATATTATACCCACAAAAGCTAGACAAATGTCCTTTAAAAATATTAAACTTGAAAATATATACACAAAAAAATTTGCGACTGTATAATATTTGTAGAGAAATCTAGAGAAGTGGCAGATTAATCCCCTTGTTGATAAAGAAACCTTATTCCTTATGATGCATATATTTTTGTAGTTCAATTTATATAACTTCCCAAGTCTTTTATGGATTTAAAGAAGTAGAGATTAAAGTACTAATTAAAGAGTCAAAATCTTCAGATTACAAAATTACATCTCTTTCTTTTATTTCTCCGGTTAAAAATTAAGTTATTCGTATATCACCAAATTTACTCTAAAATCTCGCTGAATGCCGTTAGCACGTGCGTTAAGATATTTGGAAAGCAAGACAATCGGCAGGAAAGTCGATGTCTGTTCTCCAACCTTGGCCCAAAGAAAACAGACGGTTGAATCCGCGAAGTCGCGCTCTTTGTCGTGTTGCGGCAGGTGTACCCCTGGGGAAACGCAAAGCTCTGGGAGAACGCGTGAAAATTCACTTATTCAGAGGGGGTTGGGAGGAATCGCTTTGGAAAACTGGGGAGAACAAGGAGGAGAACAGAGCCCGAACTGCCATTGCTTGTCGCACTCCGACTCGCTCCCCCCCCCTTCTCTCTCTCTCTCTCTCCCTCTCTCTCGCTTTTTCCTTCTATCTCACTCTTCTTGCTATGCTATAGCGTGATTCATGCAAAGCGCTGCTTTCACGGTGCGGTAATTTCATTTTCGCAACGAACTTACAACCCCCTCCCCCTTTTCGTCCCTCGTGTCCTCTTGTCGGCTCGTCCTCTGTCCTGTCACTCTCCACCTTTGCGCGCGCGCGCGTGTCCTGCTCTCCTCTTGTCTCCTCTCTCCCTCCCGAAAGTTCGTGCTAAACGCACAGTTTCATCTACATCGTCCTCGTCCTTCGATCGTGTCCTGTCCACTCTCGAAGCGCATAGTTTCACCGGGGATGTAGTGCGATGCTTTATCGCGAATTAACCAATTCCTCTGATTGTGTCTTCTAGATTCTATTATTTGAAATATATATCTATCCACTGAGCGTAACGTGAAATTGAAGAGCACAGTAAAAGTGATTTAAATCGCTTTCTTCGGGAAAATTTGAGACGATCCATGTACATTTAATCTTTGTAATACTAAGTTTTACGGAAATCGGATTGAAATTCGCAGAACGATATAGATCTAAATGCAGATACGATTCACGAGTGCAGATACAGTTCAGGAGCGAAGAGCATTCGGTTAACCGCGATGCGCGCTGACCGAGTTGCAACTTTAAAATGCAACCGTAAGACGCGGGGCGATGCCGATGGTCGGTCGACGAGACGAAGCTGCGGTCGGGCGCATCGGTGTGCACCGCACCGGTGCAATTCGCCCGGGGGAGATCCTCCGAATCGGTTTTACGAAGTTCCATTACGGCGCTACCTGCTGTCGACTCACTCGTTCACCACCATCGCCGCCGCCACCGCCGCCGCCGCCGCCGCCGGCGGCTCTGAATTCTCCCGATAAAGCTGTTATTGGCTGTTTGCGTATTTATTGAGGGAGATCCCCGCCGATGGAAATGAGAAATATAATTGCGTTCCAATGTTTCATTATGGGACGCGAGATCGCCGCGAGGTCGAGCGCGGCGTTTACTTCTCGGCACTTTAAACACGAGTTACAAACCAATCGGTCATGTCGAAAGGGGTAACGCGTAAACGACCGTCGAATTTCATCATCGCATCGACCGAGAAAAATCCCATATTTTTCCGAAGCTATATTTAAAACATTAAATATTGGGCCTCTGAGCGCGAAAATTGGATCGCCTAATGCATGCAATAGCGTGATAGAGCGATCGCGCTTATTTGTTAGCAGCAAAATCTATGGACACAAATTTTGGGGTTGCGCGGCGGCAGTGAATGCAAAATGACCGTCGCATTACGTTGCTAAAATTCTACGTAGTTTCGCGCGCTTCAATACGCGTGCCCCGATTGTCTCGATCGTACTTAACGCGGTCAAATTCGCTCGAATAACGACGACGATCAATTACGCGGAATTACGTTGCTGACGTAAAGTCGTTATGCGGCTTACGGTCGCGTGCGTGCGTTTTCATTTCGGTTTACGTCGACACGGTATTCCCGCTTCGTGAAATGCCCGGTGGCAGCAACGAAATAGTATTCGACGGTTGACATTACGTGGAAGGCGTGATTTCTGATGCGCGCTTACAAGCGTTTAACGGCGCTTTGATCATGCCTTCCCTTTCAGAGGAGAGCCGGTACATCGATCGGCTGCGGTCGGCTTTCGTGGCGTTTCAAAGTCAAAGCGCCGCCCACACAAATGGAATATTGGATAAAACGCTATGCCGTACACACACACACACACACACACACACACACACACACACACACACACACACACACACACGGATCTCGATCTTAATGAAAGCTACAATACTGCCCTTTCTTCCAACGCGATTGGCCCGTAAAAATTGCAAATTGAATCTCATTTCACCGTAATCGGCTGAACTGAATTCTGGAAAGGGATTTGACCAATCGCGTGCCATGTAACTGCCAATGGCTACTAAAATTATGTAAATCGAATGTGTCTCACAAACGTATACTGATCGCTTTCGCACGCGAGAAAAATAGTAATTACAGCTTTTAGTAATAAGTTGAAAGGAAATCAACCCGCTGCCGCTACTTTGCGTAGTTGTAATAATGCAACACAAAAATAATGGTAGAAAAATAATGTAATGAAATAAACGAGGGCTATGCGACACGAGCCTCGAGATGTCTGCATTGGGGTCAGCTTTCAAAAGTTAATAATAAAGATTAGCATTCGTTTATAAACGGGTTAATGATTCTGAAAGAAATATTGCACTTAATATTCGCTGGAGAACGATCAATATTCGGCGGTGCCCCGCGGCAGTCCACTTAGCGGTTTTGATCACACATCTAACTTGCGCGAACTTCCGCAAAAGCGGAACGCCCGATGCACAATTGGCCCCAAGTCGATCGCGGTTAGCGGAATCGACGTTCGATCGGTTGCACCGCTCGAGAGCGATGCACGCGCCGCGAACATCGCTATTACGCACCCGATTGTAATTTTCGAATTTGAAACACGAACCGCACTCACACACACCTGCCGCGACGTTCGCCGCTCGCGAAGTCACGTGCGCGTAGTTACTCTGATGTTACATTGTGCAACAGGCGAAACGTAACGGTCTGTTAACACTAACACATTATGTGACGCATCGACGGAAGTGCATCCTCCATACCCGCAATTTAATGAAAATTGCGGGTTCAGGTATTAAGGCACCTTCAAACGGGCAATTCAATGCTCGATAGTCCTTTTACAATACCGAACCCTTCATTTACCGAAGATACACACGATGTATCAGAGGGGCTTTATATCCTGTATCGACCGTAAACCAAGAAGTTGGCTTTTTCTCCGTTAGATCTTGATCAAATACCATTTCTAAAGCTGATTCAACAATTATTAATGTTAAATCCCGTAGTAGTAATTGAATCCTACGTTGAAGTTTTGATAAAATACTGTACGGAGCGGTGAAATTTTATTAAAAGAAATACGTTTTCATATTGCAAAACAAATTATTGAGTTCTGCTCGTGCGCAAAATTCGCAACATCACGTGATATCTCTTCATGGATGGTTTTCACGAAAAGAGGCGGCGGCGGGAAAAGTAGTGTGTGCGGAGGTCCGCCATATTGCGGATATCAAACCGGTACGTGCCGTACATGCGGATTCGGGAATTCACCTCGCGCTGCCTACACTTGTCATCTACTTGCCGAGTGTCCAACTATCCAGCGAGGCACGAATGTCGTTCGCCCGATCGTCCTCATAACGCGGGAGTATGCGGTCCTTGCGCATACGTGAACGACGGTACGTGAACGTGGCCGAAGGCGATCATGCGGCACGACAGGTGCTCTATACCCGCTCACCTTGCGAGCTTGTGAGAGAGCCCAGCTATATCGGCAAAAAAATGAAAAACGAGCTAAGCCGCGCGAGGGAGGAAATTGGTCGGCGTCGTATCTTTGTCGGCCTTCGCGAAAGCGGCCGGGAAAACAGGAGAAAAATTACGGGCTGCTCTAAACAGCTACTCAAAGGGGGTTGCTCCGCACGGTAATTCTTCGCGCGGCGCATCCGAAACAACTTCCGGCGTGATGCGCCCCGGGAAACGCGATAGAATTAAAAGAAGCCCTTCCCCCGTGCAGGAGAGCGCGTCATGCAACTTCTCGTGCGGTTCAACTTCTTACGGCCACGTCCGGGGCTGGTCTGCCTTGAAAAGCGGTTCTAAAAGCGGCTCGAAGATCCGATAACAGAATTATACGTGCAAAATTGAAAAAGAAAACTAGATACTTTTTCGTTGATTATTCATGGGTTTCGCGAGCGAGTTTGCGGCTCGCGAACTCATTTGTGGCTACAACCAGTTTCGCCGATAATGAATTAATGTGGCCAATAATAATAGACAGTGAAATTACATGGGGATTTTCGAGAGAGGGTTAATTGGTTTTTCATTGATTATTAATTAGTTCGTAAGTTTGTTTAACTTCGCTGTTAAACCCCTTTCCGCAGTCTCTTTTTGATAAATAATAAATGAATTTAGATAAATATTAATTATTCCCCTCGTGTTCTCTTCACACACAGATATATTGATAAATTTTATAAACATGTAATAATTAATATAATATTATGTATCTTGCCATATTACTACCATTAAAATAATTAAGCCCCGCCAGCTATTTCATAATGATTAATATGCACGTTCAGTTATTCGATCATTGACCCCACACAACAATCACATCACCAACATAGACATGATGCATATAGCCGGAATAACTATTACCGAATATATAATATTATTCATGATTACGTAATGAACGTTAATCATGTTCTTCTATTTACGTGAAACTATCGGAGCAGTGCAAACGTGTCATTTCATCACTTTGTCTCCCTCTCTTTCTCTGATATATCACAATTCTCCTAACATTCGTAACAATCTTCCAGAGATCCTATCTTCCCATCCAGTATAGATAGAACGGTCATCATGAATTTTTCTCCATGAGCATATGAAATTTTAGAGGGTATCGGCAAACGAGAAAGTATAACTTTGTATTTGCAGCATGTATCGTGACGTGAGATCTCGTGCGATCTGAAATTCGTCTGGAAGAAGGCTTTATAAATAATTCCCCGTGCCTACGCACATCGGCCCTTCCTGCATTTCTCTGGTTCGCCCTCTCCTAACCCCCTCCCGCCATATAGCCCGTGTTCTTCATCCTCATGGACCAAGCTATCGTAAAACTTTCAGGCACGCTTGAGTTATGTACGTTGTCGTTCGAGAGAAGGGCCAAAAGTTGAAGGGAGTTGGGGGTGAAACGCGCCTTTTGCCTAAGACCCGCCGCCCTCGATGATGTCGAAGGTTTCTCGCAGAGACGACGAAAAGTACGCATCGATTACGAGCACGAGCGAAACAAGACAGGCACGAACGATTTTCGATTCGAGTCCCGGCGCAACCTTAGTAAATAATTCCGCGCCTTTCTGTGTGTCTTTCTTTCGCGCTTGGCTTCCACCGAGGGTGCCAAAGGAAAGTTCTCTCACGAACACGATTTGTAAATCTAGCGATCCTCGAAGGGAGGCGAACGAAATTACGCGCGATAAGGACATTGTCTAGAGAATGCACTTTAAGAGAGAAAAATTCAGAGCAAATTGTTAAACCGATATTAAATCATCTTTTCTCAATTAGAATTTTGCTTCAAATTATGATATTAATTTCCTTAGCAAAATAGATAAATACTGCTTCAATTAAATCCACTGTATAATTTATATTTCTTATATATTCTTTAATATAGAGATATTACTTAATTAAATCATCATTAAAGAATTGCCGATCTTAAATTTGCTGAAAAATCTACTACCAGAAAAAGTATACTATTTATAATACACCTTGTAAAAAATATTGTTAGATTCACGTCAAAATAAATTCATACTTTATTTCTCAAGCTAACATTTGTGTAAATATCTTATTAGATTTTATCGAAGCCATAATTTTTCTTAAGATTATCGTTTTAATGTCAAATTTTTGCGACGAATTAAAATACAATTGGACATGGAATACGATAATAAAACGCTTGATTTTATGCAGTATTGAAACAAGAAATATATTCGGCGCCAATAATGATCTCGATTTTCTTTCGCGCCATATATGTAACTACATAAATGGAGAGTTGTCTGATTGCGCGCTTTGCTCTTCCCTGAAGACTTTTCTACTTAAATCACGAAGCACCGCCGAGCATCGCTCTCGCTCGGAGATGCTAGTCAGGTGAAGACGTCTGCGGGAAATATTGATTATTCGATAAGGAAAAAAAACCGGCAAAAACGAGATAATCCTATTGAGCCGTATGATTCTAAGAGAAAAGAGGCCGACAAAACGCGGCGGGAGGGTAGGAAGAGGGGGATCTAAGAGACAATATCGTAAGCGATTCGAAGCACGCTGTCCTCTCTCGTCGTTCGTGACTCACCCCGCGAATGTTATCAGTGAGAACGGGAAGGGACGCTCATTTTCCTTTTGACCTGTGATTTTAAGTTATCCCGTTATGGAAATCATATGAATGTTCTTAGCTAAATCCAAGCACAAGCTCTCATTCTTACGCTTTCAAAGCATATGCTCTTATCAAAATGCTTCAATCTTTTAATTGGAGAAGCGCTAGAATAAAACTTTTTAATTATCCTTTTAACTATCCTAAATTTTAACATGTACATTACCATTAATACAATCTATTATATTTTTCTTCCTCTCTTTATGGCCCAACAATTTTGTATTCTTTAAATTATTCCACTACATATATATAATTTTATTGAAAAACTGCGTCGCTATTACTTTGAATTTCTTTAAATGTTGACTGGTTCTAATGACAATCGGTATGATTGCGTGGAGAGGAAAAACTTGTACAAATTTAATTTTGTTTCGAAGAATGGTCCGTACAATTTCAATATCGAACGGCAGTATTACATCATTGAATGCAAATGGTCACTCGAGCAACCTTTTAGGATCAAGCCCACGATAGGTTCTTCCCTTCTGTCGAAACTTAACGACCGAATCCTTCCGAAAGAAAAATCACGGGGGGTTTCCTGATTTTATTCTGATCCGAATTCTACCCCGCACCATCGTAATTCCATTTGTCGACAGTGGCGGGATTGGAAACTGCTCGCACGATGAATGTAAAATCGCAGACGATAAATTTACGCGCGGAGTAAAACAATTCACCGTTCCGCACTTTTGTCGTTAGCGGAAACTTCGGAAGTTTGTGTGCGATCATAGAATAAACGCATGTAGTTCAAGACTTCTATCATTTCCTAGATGTAACAAGAGACAAAAGATTACTCAGATATCAATTCACTCAAGCTAATGTTTATGGCAACATTTATACATGAGATATAATATTAAATATTAATGATAGTAAGGCTCTCAGATATAAAATCAAAGACGATTCAATAAAAGCCAATGTGAGCCAACGCCCTTGTCGAGGCGAAACAAATCATTTATTTATTAAATGTACAATATGAATATATACAAATACAAAGTAAACGTTTCGACTTTAATTTGAGTCCTCTTCAGTACTAAATTATAATAAAGAATAGATGAATGAGATATAATATTGTTGCTGAATTAATATAGTAAAAATTTAGACAGATTGTAATCTAGAAAAGAAGAAGCCGCTTCATAAAGGTAGCAATCTCGCGAGCTTTGCGAAAGGTTTCGATCGCGTGTCGGAAGTTTCAGAAAATCTACTTGGGCTACATATGGCGCTACCAATACCGGTCTTTGTCGATGCGCTGATAGAGTGTCTCGTGTGCGTGTGTATCTCGTGTGTGTTATCCTTAATAGTGGGTATGGGCAAGTCTGTGTTATCGAACGAAAGCCGAAAACCAATATGACATAACTCTTCGTCCGGCCTCGTCACGTCTCGTCACGGAGATATCAGGGAAGACAGGACGTGACAAACCCCGTAAAAGTTTTGTTTATGTGGCACGCAGGCACCCACATGAGAGGAGATCAGCCTTTTATTTTTGGATCGCTTTTCTGTAGGTACGCACCAATCGCGTTACCGAAGATACATCTGCGGATCGGTATCCTTTTTCCGTAGCATAACGAAAAGGTGCAACAACCTGGCATGTCCTACTTGCTGTAATTTAACTCGCGTACTTTGACTTCCCTTATCCGCAGCCCGGGCAAGTTCGTTGTAAACTCATCGTAAACTCATTGTAAACTCATCGTAAACTCATCGCAAAGTCAATGTACCATTCCCATCGAGCCTTGGCACACATTTTATAACATTTTCTCAAGGATCAAGATAAATTCAGTGCGCGTGGATCCGGTCGCAAGATACAGTGACGTAATTCATAACTTGCGACCTTAGCTGCACTTTTTGATCATGACGCGATCAACGTACGTTCAATGTAAACTCGTTACCGGCATGTAATATCCAGATCACGCGTCTTGGTGATATCTGTAGCGTTACAGGCGCGCGCAACTCGATAAACAGGATGAGATTCTGTAAATTGCTTCGGTCGGAGTTGGCGTGTGTGTAACGCTTTTACCGGAGCGGCACGCACGCCGAGGTACAGGGATGAAAACTCGGGGAGTGATTGAACACTTTATGTGTACACGTACTGAAAAGGCTCTCGCAAAAGTCGCGAGCTTCGAAAAATATCGCTCGGCAAGTATCTCTGATGTAAAGCGCTGGGAAAATATTTTTAGCCGAGCTGCGAGGTCACGTGCATATACAGAGCGTTTAGGAAACCCGTTTCTATCACGTTAGAGGAAACACGTTGCGACATATGTGTGTGTGTGTGTGTGTGTGTGCGTGTGTATTTAAAACATTTTGTCAAACAATATATAGTTCATATAATTTTCTTTCATCATACATTAAAAAATTCATTTTCCAAAAATTATTTTTTAACGTTTTAAGATTATTTTCTATTGACTTTCTTAAACTGATAGTCTTCACAAGATAGTCCATCAGTTTCTCTAAAAAAAGGACAATCCTCGATTCTAATGGCTATGACCGATTATATCACGAGAATATTTGACTTCAATAAGATCTTTCGTATTATAATATATATAACGTTCTAACTGATATTGTTTTTACAGAGGGGCAGATGTTATATAGCGAGCATTCGTTACCGCATTATTATTCATGGTTTCCTCGACCGGACGGGAGTGTTTTGCATAACATGAATATGTGAGGCCGAAATATTATCGCGAATTTATTCATTAAAGTTTTTCTTAATACACGAATAAATGATAATGCGTGGCGCAAACGAGCAAATGCATTATGACACGCAACGAGAGTTAAAATTGAGAAGTCTGGGAACAGTGAACATCATCGGAATAATTTTTTTTAGCGAATTTAAAAACTTTTCAAAAAATTAAATAATCTAAATATATATTAATTACATTTTCCATTAAATTTTTATTATAGAGGTAAAAGAACTTTTTATATTAAAATAATGTATAATCTGTAACATAATTAAAAATTGTATAAAATATTTTTAATTTGTTCTATTTTGATTTTTCAACTTATTTCTGCACACACGCTACTTTTCGATCTGCTAAAAGCAATACCTATGACCAAATAAAAGATTAAATATTCACAAATGAAACACTACTCTCGAATATATTACAGAGAACACAATTCTACGATTGGATCTCGTGCATTTTCCATATGATTAATGAACAACGCTCGGAATGCGATATGCGGTATCTAATTACCGTTGCTATAATCGAATTTACACGGAATAGGATTCCCGCGAATTTAGGGGATGGCCAGACTTTCCACCTCCTGCCTTTGTTCGGGCCGGTTACTTTGATTACAAAAACACAATAGGCACGTGTACATCGATGAAAATGCGATTTAAATGCGTTCGGTGGAACGACGTAACCACGCGTTACATGGAATTTCCAGCAAGCCAAATGAAGAGAGAGAAAGAGAGATAGAAAGAGAAAAAGAGAAAGGGAAGGATCCTCAATTAAAATTCCCTAATGGACTCGACCGAAATGCCCCGCGCGAATATTGCGATTTTTTTTATCGCAGATTTATTTTCGGCGCCCGAGCGTTCGCCCGCGCTCTCGCGATCGTGTTACAATATCGGATGTATCGTATCTAAAAGTACGAGATCAGAGTTATTGTCGGGTGGAAAAAATCGCGCTGAAGATCGCACGTATCGGAAATATCGGCGAGAGAGGATAGACGCGAAACTGGAATAAATTCACTTTGCGTCCTTTTGCTTTTAGAATAAAATCACACGATTGACTGCCTGACGATATAAACCACGTCGTTACTAATTGGCGATGGACACATAAATGTATCGTGTAATCGTGGTATCCTCGGGGAAATAAGAACGTTCCTGATTCGATTTATCGCGTGCGAAACGTAAAAGGGAAAAGACAGCGGGCAATATCGCGAGATAGACATAACAACTTGAACGCTTCCGAGCAGGCTCGATATATCGGCGAGCGTATGTAAAAAGATGCAACGGCGGGTGGCTGGCTGCACCAGGGAGCCTGGGGGTGGGGGCGATAATAGCGCCGGGATGTCGGAGGGCGTAGGTAATGCCGGGGATGCGCGGCGCACGCGGGGGGTGGCGAGCGACTAACATGCACGATCGAAGAATCGCAAAAGTAGTTGCGGGGTCGCGAAGAGGGTGGAAAAGAGAAGCGGAATCCCGTGCGATACGGTAGTCAATCGATATTCCAGCCGTCGATCTCTACGCCTCGCCGAAGATGGAGTAGGTACACGTAGGTATGCAACTCCCGCCGTGGCCTCACCACCGTCCTCAACCCCTTTTCCTTCGATGCAGTTTCCGTCGCTACGCTCCGCGGCTGTCTTCGCGATATATATGCGGATACGTTTGATTTTCGAGAAATATCGCGCGGAAGTCTGTAAGAAGTTTCTGCCGCGATTGTACTTTAAAGCGCATTAACAAACAAATCGCAAAATCGATGCCACATACTCGATCTTGCTACCTCTTCTCAAGAAAAAGACAGCTTTCGTTAAATTCCGCAAATGCCGCTTTCTGCTCCATGCATCATTCGTTATCGTTGATAACTTTTACATTAAAATTTTTAATAACTGTACACAATAAAAAAAAATGTTAATTGTAACATTTTTCACATGTTCCAGAAAGTCCACTCTAAATTTTAAGTTAAAATAACTCATTCATCGTGTGTTACTTGTTGACAAACTAGAAATGTTAATTAATTAACACTATACTTTACGTTTATGTTTGTTCTTTGAACTTTAAGTATGATGTAATAATAACATACAAAATAATTCAACAGTTATATTAACACATGATATTAACAATTTTAACTTAAATTATATGTACTAGAAACATTTGATTTTAGTAAATTTGATTATTTTGTATATCAAAGTTTACGATTATTTGAAGATTTACTTTGTTTATGTTAAAATGACTTTAAGCCATGTTGATTTTTTGAAATAATTGTGTTAAAAGAACTCAAAATAATATTCAATTTCTAAATGACATACATAAAAAGTTAAGTTATTACGTTGACATAAACATAACACGTGAAAATGTTATGAAAATAATAACATTTCTGTTGTATGTTAATTTTACATTGAAATAATATAATCAAATCTTGGTAACACAAGAAAATTTTAACATATGGACGCACAATTTTTTACTGTGTAACCATCAATCTAATATTTATTTAGCAAGTTCGATAAAGCGAAATAGTTTCCGTTGAAAAACCTGTTTTACAGCATGGACTGAATGCGAAAAATTAGTGCCATAAGATAATCGCGGTTTGTACACGTCGTAGATTAAGTTTAAAAAAGCATATATATATATAAAAATGTAGATAAATGTGCTTGTATACTGTAGAAACGGACTGCGCAAATCAATGACGAGCGACGCCGAGTAAACTTGGCGGAAGACGCGGCTTGGATTATGGAACTATTAACTGTCACGCAGTTTGCCACGATGGTAGTTTCGCTAATTCAGTTTCGGTGTAAATTACGCGCTTGTTCGCGACGCGACGCTCGCGAGATACGTCCCACCGCCGTCGCGCTTGCACTACCTACGTGATAAGAATGCCGGGAGAATGCCGGCGATGTAAGATCTAATTGCCCACGCGTTCAGATGCCGTGATTAATAGTCACCTTAATTATCTCGAGTTAACTCGCTGCGACGACTTAGTCTCCGGCGACGCGCGCGACGTCGCGTAACTTTGGCGACTTAGCGGGCCCCAGATGTTCGGACAAGATGTCGGGAATGCGCCTTCGTGTCTTCTGGTACATTCGAACAGGATAGGAAATTATTCGCAGATACAGAATAAATATGAATAACTATACGTGTCGTCAAAATCAAGATTTTTATTTTGTATTATGAAAGAGAAGAGAAGGATAAAAAAACTTTATGAAATGTTAAGACTCAAATCGCTCCTTTGCCGAAATTTATATCTAATAACTGTTTGATGACTATTTGATAACATCTATTTGATAACAACTGTTTAATTTGATGACTATTTGATAACATCTATTTGATAACAACTGTTTAATTTGAGGGAGTTAAACTGATATTTTCTTAAACATAAATATCAGCAAGCTCCAATTTACATGATTAAAATTAAATTAGATGAAACAATAGAAATATACGTTTTGTTACACACTGTTATCCATAAAAGTTTAGTAGGAATAAAATTACGATAGATATTCTCTTATTCAACTTTATTGTCATGAGAACCGCTTCTCTGTATAGGCACGCAAACCTTTTCACCGTAAAAGTAATAAAATTCCATAAAAAAAACTTTCTCAGTGTCACATAATTCCGGATAAAGCAGGGAAAGAAAAGAGAAGTGTAGCGTTTCAGCCCTTTAGCTCGTCTCTTAAAATCAAGTTATCGATGATAAAAAAAATTTTTTATTTTCGAAATCTCTCCCTTTCTCTCTGGAAGTCCACGGAGGGTTCCGATAAAATCATAGCTCAAACACCTCATCGATACTTCCGTCTGGCTCAAACCTGATCGATGGAGTAATTAACGCGTTAAACATATTTCCGTCGTAATGCTGAAGCGCTACTTCATCATGGATGTCGTTCCATGTTTTCCGTCGCGCGCTATTTTATTTTCATCGTATTTTCCCGAAGAGGATTCGTAAAACGGTGAACGGACCGACAGTGGGGAAACGTTGTAACGGTACGGTAATGCGCTAATTAATACCGCTACTAAATTAATTTCTCCGCCGCGCGGAATTTTAATGAGCTCAAGTAGACCGTTACAACGGACAAATTCTTCCACCATAAATATCCTTTAAATATCGCAGCGGATATATTTAATTACACTTCATGATTTTTTATTTCGAAAATAAAAATGGATAAAAAAGCTGTTCCAAAAACTTCCACAAATAAGATCAAATGAGGGATCAAAGCAATTTCACAAATCTCCTTGAATCTTTTACGGTCGATTTTTTCTGTCACGTGTGAAATCGCGAAGGTTAATAGCCGCGAAGGATAATCGCGCGCATCCAAGTGAATATCAAGAGCATAAAGAGTGCGTCTACATCGCACCCATCGAATTTGCGATGAAAGCGGAGAAAAGGTGTTCAAGAAGGATCTCAAACATCCAAGCATATCGCCGGCATAACCCGGAAAGAAAGACAAAAGGATCGACCGGCGCGGACTCCCGAGGGAGGCGCGCAGGACGACGTCCAAAAGGAGAAGAGAGCCTTCCGAGAAGAAGTGAAAGGCAGAAAGAAACAACGTGCTTCTAGCTGTTCCCCCTTCCAGGAGGAAGGGGGTGCGAGACGGGAGAGACCCTCCCGCGGGTCAACGACGGGGCCAGGGGCCGGGGGAGGCACTCATAAAACCGAGAAGCATGTGATTTCCCCCAGGAGGGGGGAAAAGACGCGGCTGAGGGAGATCTCGCGCCGTCTTGTTCTTCTTCCCACCCCCGCTACCATACCCCCTAGCCGACATCCCTCGGTTGTCGGCGTCCCTTTCTTACCCTTCCGTTTCTTTTGTCCCTTCTCTTGTTCCGTACAAAGCGGGCGAGCGACATGGTGCTTTTTATTTGTTCGAATAAGCGCGACTGCGAAATATCTCGTTGTTACTTGTCGGGGTTTTCTTCCATTTTTTATGTACAGATTGTCTCGAGGCAAGTATGAGGATTCATGCTTGACGAGAATCAACTATTGTTTTTTGTCGCACGAAAAGCTAGGAAGTTTAATCTCGGGAATAATTGAAAAGTAACGCAATATATTTGCATTGAAAAAATTTGAAAAAAGGATATGAAGAGGATAGCGTTCGTACAGAAATTTGCAGCACATGCTTTTCAGCAATTAGAAGGATCTGATATTCAACGCGGCGAAATACTTTCACGTACACGTATAGATGCCGTCCATTTCTAGCTTTAATACCAGTCCAGCTTGATACAACCTCTGACTTAATGTATCCAGCGTATGTAATCCAGTTTTGCTGAAATTAAATAAGAGTAATGTCGTTTTTCTCGCAATTTCCACAATGCTAGAATAGTATAATTTTTTTAAGCGAATACTGCTCCCCCCATCGCAGGAAACGAACGGAGACGCGGCGGTTTCCCGCATGTTCCACGGTGCAGATCATTTTTACGAGAGAAGAGTTTGGTCTCGCGAAGCGCCTCTCGGGATTTGCCGTCTGCGGCGGATCGTTACTGAATGGAAATCGTTACAGAGATTGTAAACCCCGCAAGCGCGTGCGGAATGAGAACGAAAGAGAGAAGAAGCAAGAGAGAAAGAGAGAGTAGGAGAGAATCAGACGGGGAGAGAACACAAACGCAGCATTTAGTAGACAAGCGAATGGAATCAGCGCGCTGTGCAAGCGGAATTCGACATTTTTATGTAAAGATCGGCCATGGCTCGCCGATTTCTCGCGCTTAAAACGAACGTGTTCCGATAAACCTCGTCGTTCCTCCCGCGCTGTAGCAAACACTGACGCGTAAAAGTTAAGCTGAGCTTACCACGGTTTTCCGTGTGCTTTTTGATTGACGCGAAATGGCTGCGCCCTTGATAGCGTAATTACCTAGAGTGGTCGTAGACTCATAAAACTTCATAACAGAAATGTTTTGTTATCTCCGCTTGCCGTTGTGCATTGCACAATTGCATTCGTACGGCTGGTAGTTAAAGCGTTGACGGTCAATTGCGCTCTTTGTAAGCCTTGGCTCACATAAAAATCTCAGTGAAACTAAAGCAATAAAATCAAAATTAAAAATATTATGACAAAATATGTAGGAAATTAAAAAGCCCATTTTTTTAATGCTTATCTTTTAAAGTTACACAGAGTTATATATATATATATATTTAATGTAATCAAAAACGAGATAAATGAAAATTCAATTTATTTGCTTAAATCACGATCGACGAATTTAGGACGGAAATGACAATTCTAGTCGTAGATGCAATCGCGCAAATAATATAATAAACGGTTTCGAAAATAGCCTGTCTACGGAAGTCGCCTGTCGATTTAACAATCGATTTCAAACCTGAGCATTTACTCTTCGAGCGGTATTTCCGTGGTTTCCGATGTATTTATTCGAAATTTATAGTTAATTCTCTGATATAATATCCAGTTTTCATGCTGCTTAAAAATTTCATGTAACATAATTTACGATAATAAATTCATCTTTCTATCGTGAAGTATAATTCGGTTGATATAGAATAAAATAAAAGGCTCCGTAAGGGAACGAGATCTTTAAAACTTGTACGTATATGCGATAAGCGAAATTATACGCGGCGTGTCAGGCCATTTTTATTCCCGGAGTGCATCGGAGGGTTAAAGGCTAGAATAAAAGCCAGGGCGCTTTACGAGGCTTATTTTGGGCGAGGCGTTTCGCTCGCGAATCGGCCGCGCGAACGTCCAAGCACGAACTCCAGTTTTAATGCTAATAAAATCCCGCGCGAGAATAACGATTCTGCTACGCGAGTCCACGCGATCGCTCTGTCGCAGCTGCGCTTATGACCGACGTTTCTTTTAAAAAAGATTTACAAGATTTACGCAAGTAATGGCAGTAATACTAAGTACCATTATAAGCTAAAGAAGAAATATGTAATATAGAAATATATATATTGTATATATATAGTAAACTTAATCCATTTCCCGAATCAATTCAGTAAGTTGCGAAAGGAGTGAAAATTCGATTTGGAAACATCATGAATTTAAGCGCCAACCGAGGTCATGCAAGTTTTGGACGTAACAGCGAGTGAATGGAAATGGAGGGCGAATCGGATTTTAAATTAGAAACTATTTCACTAACTCACTTCAACTTCCTCTACTAACTCCTCTGTTCACTAAGAAGTAGTTTCTTCTGCGTTCACTTGGTATATTTCCTCTAAGGTGTGAGAAAGAAAGCTTCTGACTTCCACCTATCCACTACTAAAGTGTACACTTCAAAACGGGAAAAGCGCAAGGAATTCTTTAGTGATTTCGGAAATAATTTTTCTTAAATAATTAATTCTCACAAATTAAGCTTAGTAATAATCTTAATAATAAAACCTAAAACTAAATTTTTTAAACTAAAAATTTTTTATCTAAATTTTCATCCAATTTTTTTCGTCTACAATTAACTAAAAAATAAGATTTAATCGAATCAAAATTATTTCTTTTGCTAATCGTTATATTTCAATAAATATTAATTCTAAATATTCATCGAAGAATATACCTGTGTGCGTTATTGATTTCCGATATCCAATACAAACTGACGCGCGTTGTAACCATTTTAAATATTTTAGAAAAATTTTTGAAAATTGATTTATAACGTTCTCGAAATAAACGACTGGATTCTACATTGCGTACACGCTTATCGTGTAAAACACCGTGCATTTTTGCAGTTTATTTAATATGCGAATAGATTACCATCGAAACGCGATACGTGCAACGCCCATGCAAGAGCGCCGCGGAAAACAAAACTGTGATATGGTATTCGATGTAAAAAAAAAGATAGATAGATTATTATGTGATTGTATCGAATGAAAACGATCGATAAAAATTTTTCACGAAGGGAAGCCGCAATGTTTTCAATTAATGTGGATTACTCCATTCGTTGTATTGTGTAATGAACGTAATGCAATTAGATCTCGTTGACGTAGTGACTTTGTTTCGTGGTTGTCCAAATATTCAGAGGGATTCGGATCTTCCGCCGTATGTTTTCGAAGGAATATAATACTATCTTTCGCGAAGGCTTTAACCCTTTTCCTCGTTCCGCCGCGCGCGAAACGCATTAGTTGTCAGTCGCTCGCGAGGGAACTCGCGAAATCACCGTTTTGCGTTAAACGTAAATTGGATTTCCGACTAATCGACGCAAATAACTTTTTGCGAGCCAATCCTGATACGGTTAAAATTGGCCGACGCGCGTCTGCGGTTATTTATGTAAATCGGTGCTTTGTGTCGCGTTTAAGCTAATTATTGCGATGACGAGTATTTCGCGACGGCGGTTTCCATTGCTGTTGGAAAGGGCAGCCGATTAAGTACAGCAAAAATATAGCTAAATACAGCAAAAACGGCTAAATTGTTGCGTCGCGATTAATTCATATTTCTTGCCAATAATTTTGTGAATTTTTATTCTATTCTTCATGAAAGGATGAATGTAAGTACACCAATATAAATAAACGGTCTCGAAAAATGCATGTTCCGCGTCTCGACATTTCTCGCCTTTTCCTCTACGTATGGCTTACGTTGCGCGAAAACGCGGAAGAATGAAAATCCTCGCGATAGAGGCAACGCATTCGTGCGATGTCGAAGTCGGTCAATCGAAAAGCGACGATGGCATCGACATGGAAAATATTATTTCTTCCGCGAGGATCTGGAGAGAGATCGTACGAGAATATTTTACGCGAACGATTCCGAATCTTTTCCTCTCTCTCTCTCTCTTTCTCTCTTCACACAACGGTGGATCCATATAAACTTAGTCTTTCATATAGCGGAATACTAAGAACCACATTCTTGCCACATTAACGTGTACGACGTAGCTGTTATACGCATTGCGGATTATCTTCACCGCTGTCTGCGCCATTGTTCTTGCCATTTACATTCGCGAGACATCGCGTGACGTGCAGGAATATCCACTTTACTCAAGTCGCGGGTCGCAAAGTAGTGTGTCTAATCAGATATAAAGTTTTCGAACTGATTTATATATACATATATATATATATATATATATATATCCACAATCGTCGTCGGCGTACACGATCTTAACTCGACCGTCAATTGCTTATTAAAGCATTCAGAGAAAGGGGAGCTTATTAAGTCTAATCTCCATCGTTATAAACCAACAGAAATTGCATGATTACAACTCGAATATACATTCGCGTAAAATTTCTCGTTTTTCCCGTCTCTCTCTTTCTGGAAGAAAATTACACGATTGTTCCCGAGCTGTTACTCGAATCCTCCTCGAGGACAGATCGGGTCCCGAATTGATTTAGGGAATGCTATTTCTTAGCAATCGACCGCGCCGTATCCTCGCGCAGTAAGACACAGAGCCATCATCCAAACACCCCTTGTAAATCCGCGGTAATTACTTCCCCGCGTGTAATCTTGAATAATCGCGCGACGTTACCGATAATCTCCGTACCGCGGAGCTAACGAGATTTTCATGGGACATTAGGTGCCGGTGCGGAAGTGTCAATATCGTGGCAGCCACAATTTCGCAGACGTCTACGCGGTCCCGTAACAGTTCCACGACTCGATCTACAATTTATCGCCCCTTCTGACCCCTTTCCCCTGGCTCCTTCGTCCTCTCGCCGCCCCCGTCCGTAATACACTTGCGCATGCACTTACTAAGTTTGGAGACAGGATTTGCATGCATCGGCAGGGAACCGCGACAAGTCGAGCACACCGCTGTCGCTCGACGCACACGTGACGCACGCACGCATGTGCACGCGCGCGTGCATGTGCACGTCGCGCTTGGCTGCTGCAACAAGGAAGAAGGAGGAGGAACGGAAACGGGACATAAGAGAGGAAAGGGAAACGCGAGATATCGAGTAAACGACGAATGCGGCCAAAGGGGGTGCCGTGCATCGCGCGTGTTCAGCACACGCACACACACAC
>NJRL01000050.1:28152-62127 GCA_003063815.1 Aphaenogaster rudis
CACACGCGCGCGCGCGAATACATATACACGTCTCTTCCGCCGTGATATTTCCACGGGACTTTCGAGTCGCACGAAGGAGCACGACGAGCGGAAAATTGAAATAGTTACGGAATACGGCCGCGACGCAAGTACACCGAACGTGGACGCCGTCGGAATTTTTCGGAGATCTATGAGATATACAATAAAATTCCGTTTTTTATTATTGGTTATCTCTATTTCAAACGCGGAGCGATTTATACGACTTATGTTCCACAGCGGATAATCTTAGAAAAGTTTGGACGATGAACAAGTATTTTTTAACTTAATCTTTTTTTGTTGGGAATCTGCAGAGCGGTACAAATGTTTACTAAATTTATAATGTAATTTTTTAGACATATAAAATAATTCTATAATTTAATTTAATTTTTAATTAAATGTCTAATTTAATTACTGACTAAAAAGTTTAATATAAATTTAAATTTTTACGGCGCTAACCTATTCACACAGGTAATTCTGCAATAATGAGCGACGATATTTAATTCCTGCGCTTGGAACAAATTCCTAGTTGAGTAAAAGGTTGTGTCATTAACTTGAACCGGTCCAACTGCGCTCGAAACGACGGCAATGGATGGCATTTCTTCATTCGTTCCAAGGATCAACATCTTTCTCATTTAATAACGTTTTGCGATCGATCCTCTTATTCGTTCGTGCTCCGCTTCGAGCTGCTTTAGCAAGGAAAGCACGTTCGAGTACGCTGCCATTAAGACGCTCGCGAGGAAGAGAATTCGAGACGAACGGTTTATCATGCTTCCGGTTGTGCTCGGCCAGCTCGAGGAAGTCCTTGAAAGGACTTCCGATCGATGTGCTAAGATACTTCTGCCGTTTTAGTATTTACAGTATGCGATCGGATATACAGAGTGTCCACGATCATTCGCTCGCACTTTCTTACGCAAATAAATTCCGCGCAAATAATTTAGAGAAATCAAAATAAAGATAGTAACGATTTTGTCGTTTCCAAAAGCATTATTCTTATAATTTTTTAAATACAATTACAATTATATCGCGTACACTTTAAATCTAAATTATAAAATTTTTCCATTTGACTAAATATTTTAAAATACCAGAACTGGATCATAATTTTTGAATGTTTGAAAATCTAGACGTTACCTTTCAAAAGCATATTGTTACTGAAAGAATGAGTAACAAAATTTGATTGATATAGGAACAATAAGTATGCGGCTGCAATTATTGTCAATACATGGTAAATGAAAATAAGAGCATCTCCATTTGACCGGTAACAACTAATTACGTTCAACGATTTACGTTCAAGGTATTTAATTGCGAAGAAAAGCTCGATTGATCCGAGGTGCCTTGTACTTTTGCGAAGCGGAAGAAATGACCGAGTTTTTTTTCTCGATTTTTACATCGTGCCGCTTCGTTACTCTTCACTGTGTTCACCGGGTTGCTCCCTTTACAGTGTTATCCGAGTAAATGCATCCCTTAAGAACGGCGTTATTATAGCTCCTTCCTCGGGAAATGTGCCGCTCGAATAAGGAGGACCTCTTTGCTCAAGAACCACCGCTCTCTTTCTTTGTACCGGCCACTCGAAGAACTTGATTTCTCCACTGTAGCTTTCTCTCCCTTCCTTACTACTCGCTAGACACTCTTTTGGAGGGACAGGCCTTAAAAGCTCGGTCATTAATTATGCCTAACGTCATTTTATCTCTCATAGTTATTCCAATGTTTACCCAAGCTAATATATCAAACAACACTGAAAAAATAATTTTGTTGTCATAATCAAAATTTGGTAGACCTATTTGGTTAACCAAATAATTTGGTTAATATAGGCTCAACCAAATATTTAATTATTCCAGCCAAAAAATTTAGTTCCTTCTATTTAATTCCTGCAACAAAAATATTTTTCTTGCTTTAATATTTTCTTTTAAATATTTTTTCGTCTTAATTTTATAATTGTAATGTCAAAACAACATTTACTTTCAAAATAATATTTACTCTTGGTGCCCAATTTTGCGGACCTTCCAAGAGTCATCATTAGAACATGAATGAAAAATCTCATAATGCTGTGTCTTTTATTCCATCTTCTGTGATTTTTTACTTACGAGAAATAGAACTCTGCCGCGTCCATCTGGCGGCGGTGCTGCGTACCTACTATGCTCGCGAGTGAGCAGCACGTTGTCTTTTCGCTTTGTCGAATTTTGTTCTGTCTGGGCATAATACTTATTATAAATTAATACAATTAGAGTAATTACAAATTTTTTGCAAAATTCATTTACTTAATAATACAAATAGTTTTATTAATAACGAATTTTAAATTAATGTTAATGAAACTAAAAAAATTAAGCAAATAATTTGGTTGCGCTAATTTAAATGAATTTATGAATTTTGCTTTGTCTATAATAAATTTGGTTGGCGCAAGTAAAATATTTTGTATTGCCAATCACAATGTGTGTACCACTAAATATTTTGGTTGCAGTTAAACAAATAATTTTTTCAGTGAATGTTAAATAATGTTAATTATTTAATTAATTAAAATTTTTAAATTAGTTTCTTGTCGTTTCGAAGCAATTAAAAATGGTAATTAGTTTCTTTTATTAAAAGTATCTAGAAAAATATTAATAATTTTAGTTTTAAATATGATATTTCATAGTAAAAACCTTCTTTTACATCGAATAATATTTGTGTTATATTAAATCCGTAAAATTTATTGTCAGTCATTAAATATCTCAATATTTCCTATCTATTTATAAAAATTCTGCAAGTCAAGTCGCTTCTAACATATAAATTGCCTTTGGTGCTTTCTATGTATCAAAATCCCAAAATATTTAAAAAGAGCATTTTTTTCACAATGCAATGCGATGGAATTAAAACTAGCAATTGTTTCATGTGTAAAAGTCATAAGTTTCAGCCGTAATATTTTTCAGCTACGAGCCCCGGTTGTATCACAAATATCGCACATGCGGGGGGGGAAGATGCGAAATTGGTGGTTGTGTACGAGGTCGATGCGGGGTATACGAGCTATCAGTCGTTGAGCAAGTGTGTAAGTGTACGTAAGCCGTGCTTGCGAGAGTACGTGGCCCGGGATACACGCTCGAGCCTCACGGACCATTTCCCACGAAGCCGTGCCTGGGTTACATAGGTACCATCGCCGTTCCACCCCCGAGCTCCTTCTTCGACTTCGCCACACGTTCTTCGTTCAGAAACAACGTACCTATGTTCACTGCCGCGAGGTATTGCACCGAAAATAGTGCATCCACGGAGTGTCTTCGCTCGATCAAACACCAAATTTTAAGAAAAATCGCATGCGGTTTCTATCTATTCTGTCTGTTTTATTTACATCGATTTATATAATATGCTATTATTATGTCTATCGTTTTGTATCGTGACTTAAATTTATTATATAAAAGCTTTATCCCTCACGTCTCTGCAAATGGCAACTTATCTTCTGAGAAATTTGATTGTACATTTCCCTATTTTTTATTGAAGAAAATATATTCATTCACGGAAAGAACGGTTTTGCTGAAGTATCTAAAAATTTGGCCAGATACAAATCTGAAAATAATTTTGTTAAACCATCCAAAGTAACTATGTAGGACGCTCAAGTATGATGATAGTGCTGCAAAAAGTTTTGATATTCTAACAACTATTTTGTGCGTCCTGCATAATTATTTTGATGGTCCAATAAAATTATTTTTCAGATCTGTATCTGGCCAAATTTTTAGATACTTCAGCAAAACAGTTCTTTCCATGTTGTGTTGTCAGTAAATGTCTATGTTCCATTATACATATATATAAAAAAATTTTCAAAGTATTAAATCATAAAAAAATTACTTCCACTCCAGCAAAGTTTGATGCTCCTCTCTGGACCTCCTTGAGGAGACTTAAGAAAACTGCGAAGAGGATTTTCTAGGCTCGCGTCCTTCGTCCGCGCTTTGCGCAATATAATCGCGTTCACATCGCGAGCTTCGATCTCGCAATCGCGCTTTGAGGGTCTTCGAGTATCGAACACGAATCTGCTTGAGAGTGCCGGTACATCCCTGCGGCGGGATGCAACCTCGAATAACTTATCGCGAGAGGATTCAAAGAGATCGAATACCTCGTTGCGGGCATTACAGAATATATATGAAATATATATACGGTCAATTGGAATAAATTTTAAGAGCACGCTTGTTCCAAATGAAAAAGCTGGACGTAAATTTAATGAGACTTCACTGGTATCATGTAATGTCGCGTTAGTGAATTTCATTGTCAGTGCAATGCAATCTTTATCTGTTTTAATCGGCCTCGCTTTTAATCCGAAAGCAATGATAAGGATTAATTTCAGAGCAATAAATACGTGCAACCGTGAGATTTTACCGAATATAAATATTTCTAATGAAAAATTACTTTCCATTCAATATTACCTCATCACATTTTCCGGTCGTGCTATCAATCACACATTCCTAAAATCGATCGATCATGTCGCGAGAAATCACATGCGCGATCCCGCTAATGCTTCGGGATACTTCAACGGTTATTAACCAAAAATCTCACTGATCCGAATGGCATCGACCTCACTCACGTTCCGGCCGTTCAGATCGCTTCGAGTGGCACCAATTATTGCGGTCGTTCCATCACGGCAGTAGGACCTGTTATTAACGAGATGGTACGGCGGCGACGGCATCGTCGCCGTCGTCGCCGTTGTCATCGTCATTCCACAATGCGGAATGCGAGGGTTGCCGGCTATATAGCCCTATTGATGCCTCATTGGAAACGATATCCGCATGTCCAATGACGAAATTCCACGGAATAACAATCGAATCATAATTTGCTCGGACTAATAACTGTCTCACTATTGTGGAAATTACTTCTAGACATTAAACATAATTTTTTTATTCTCCCTCTATGAATGTACTTAATAACCAAATGTTTGTTTAAGTGACCGAACTGGCCAAAATTTTTGGCTTAAACAAACATTTGGTTTGATTATTACTGGCGAAACAAACAATCACTTTTATCGTACTTAATAACGTTGGATTTCCATCAAAATGTGATGTGAATTCTTTTATGAAATCGGTTTCACGAGTAATTTTTTGCTCAGTATTTCTATTTATATAATCAAGTTACACAAGGTACTTTAGCAAACATGTGGCATATATTCCCCTTTTAAGCTTTTTCATGCACATATTATTGCAAAAGGATTTACAGAGCTGTATAAATTCTTTTGCAAAAACATGTCGAGCGTTAGCTTTGTAATGGAAATCTCTTCACACCTAACAAGTGTTTTGATTGGAAAACTCTGTTAAATGCATATAAAATTTTTAAGCTTTGAGAACATTATTTACGCTTCTTGTGGATAGGCAAATGTAACTTGCGATAGTATGGTACCTGTCATACAACGACCGATAACTTTGCAAGAGTAAATTCTCACATTATATGGTAGCTCGCTTTCACGTGAAGAGAGGAATCGATATTGCCAAGTCGATAGAATACAGAGAAATATTCGAAATTACGAGTTACATCAATAACACTGAACACCGACCGAAGTTGCTAGTCGTAAACGCATAAAATATATAAGGACGTGTTTATATGCTCGTTCGCGCGTATGAACGTTCATGTGCAATCGGTTATATGTATTCCGTTATGTATCGTGCTATCGTACGTACAAAGTATACGATTTTCTCCGTTTATACACGCATAAACGTCCGAGTGCACTTTAAAAACAGATATGGATAACCGCTGCCAATTAAATCGATTATTTGTGGCCGCCGTTACCGCTTAAATTATTCGGCACCGTATATTTATAGCCGTACAATCTTTGTCGGCACTTTTCTGCAAAAATTCGACGACATAATGTCCATGCCTAAGTGGCCTCGTCGTTTTGGCAACGGCTCATTTGCATATTTATTCTCCAATTACGACATATGTTAAGTAATTAAAATTTACAGGCCTATATGACTGCTAAAATCTTCGAGCGGATTACTGTTGAAATGTAATTTCAAGTTGTAGCATTTATTGATAACGCAATCCATAAATATTTGCTATCATTAAAAAAAACATGATTTAGTTTTCTTTCCTTAGATCTCTTAAAATCATCAATTTGCTCACTAGTAGGAATTTTAATAAGAAATTTTACTTTTAAAATTTAATGTTCTTAAAAGAAAACTTTAAATTATATATTAGTAAAAATCATAGCCTCCTCAAATTAAAATTTAAAGATTTTAATTAAAACATACTACCATGTTATCTATTTATTTTCTCCCAGATTAACTTTTCGATTTCTTGCTTCGATAGCTTTTGTAATTGTAGCATTTATTGATAACGCAATCCATAAATATTTACTATCATTTTAAAAAACATGATTTAGTTTTCTTTTCTTAGTTCTTAAAATCATTAATTTGCTCACTAGTAGGAATTTTAATAAAAAATTTTACTTTTAAAATTTAATGTTCTTAAAAAAAAACTTTAAATTATATATTAGTAAAAATCATAGCCTCCTCAAATTTAAATTTAAAGATTTTAATTAAAACATACTACTATGTTATCTATTTATTTTCTCCCGGATTAACTTTTCGATTTCTTACTTCGATAGCTTTTGTAATTATATTTCTCCTTCGCGTTTCTTCCAAGAAAGAATGTATTCCAAATTCATCAAAAAACTTGTCATTTATAATAAATATAGATACCATGTATCAAATGCATACACACTGTACCAGGTAACGTAAGTTCTCCCCGCGCTTTTTTCCGCGTTCAACCCGTTAAGAGCTCTTCCTTTTTACCGCCGGAATCGTTAGCGAACTACGAAGACTTAAATTGGCGCCCGAGCTGTCAGGAAAAGCAATTTTGTTTGAAATCTGACCGCTTTTAAAGAGCTGCGATCCTGCTCCAACTCACTGACCCGGCGCCAGCTTCCAAGAGACGTATAAACCGCTTTATTGCGTTCTTAAGTCTTTTCCTCGCGGGCCCGGCGAGATATCGCGCCTTAATCGCGGCCCCTAAATCTCGATAGCGGATCGTAAAACCGTTACGTCTCTATTAACTTCTATGAATTTTGCGGAATTATCTTCGGCTTTTTGCACACCGCCCGGCAAGATGAATGCCTAGTCGATAATTCATTCCGTGAACTGAATTTCCGTCTGCCACGATATGTTCACGCGTCTTACAATTAGTAAATCAATTACGCAATTATATTCGGCGACAAAAAGAGGATCTAATATTATGATTGTATATTAATTAAAAATATACGTTGCACTGTTATTAAAAAATATTGTTATCATCGAATTACTGTCGTATAGAGAATGTTGAAAATATGTAAAAACTGAGAATGCTATAAATCATCTATCTTTTGTTTGACAAAAATGGTAAGCGGCTCTGAAATCTTAAGACATATTCTAAGGTAACTTATGAACTCTATGAACTTTATGAACTGTCGCCGGCTTCGAACGAAATGGTCGAGGAAAGGAAATGAAAGAGACAAAACGGGAGCGGAAGAGAGATATAAAGATGTTCGTCCAGCACCACTTGACGTTAGACAGCGCGGAACACCGGAACTCGGATTCTCGTTCGCGGAGGACGTTCCTCTGAGGGAACCTATTCCGAGCCTGTCGGAGCGTAAAGAGTGAGCTGCGGGGCCTCAGAAGGGTGGATGGGGGATCGGAGGCCGAGGTCTGGTTATGCCAGATGCCAAATTTTACGAGCAATGCCTCCTTCTCCTTCATCTTTCGTGACGACGACGGCCGGCGCCGTTTTCCATCGTCGTTTTTTTGCTATGACCGAGCTGTCCTTTTTTTTACTCTTATTCTTTCTTCCTCTCATTCTCCCTTTCCCTTTCTGTCTCTGCACTTTCCGCGGTCGAGCGGAGTTTCTGTTCTCTCGTAAATCGTACGGTAGTCTGGCGAGTGCGAGTGCGAATGCGAGTGCGCCGCTAATCCTACGAGAAAGGGCGAAGGGCGGTATCTTGGCGCGAAGTCAAACGTTCCCCTCGCGAGCAGGAAGAGCAAAGAGAGGTGATATCCTCATCGTCCCGCGTATAGGATTTATCACGAGCGCGCGGTCGATATTTTGGAACACCGCTCGCGGAACGCAAGGATTTGCGTTTTCAAAAAATCGTCGACACAAATGCGAGAAAATTTAAAATAAAGCGAATCCTTGATCACAAATTGTTCTTAATAATCGTTCTAAATGTTACCTTAATTATTTTTCACAATTAACTTCTGCTTCCTGTTCTTTACAAGTTACAATTAATTATGTTATTAATGTAATATGTTATTATGTAATTAATTTTATTATCGTTTATTATTAATTCATTTCAAAAAATTATTCTTCGTGTGGATCTTTCATAAAGTTTAAAACTTTAATCTGAATGTTTCTAACATATCTTGACTTTTTATTTTTCATTAAAAACTCTACATTCTACTCGCAATTCTAAACAGAATTCAATATCTTGATACTTTGGATAACTTAATAAACTCCACGAAAAAGATAGAAAATATTTAAATCTCAAGAATGACAAGAAAGAATCTACATTAATCAGCATATCGAGCGAAAAATTTCCGCTTTATCGACCTGATGATGCAAGAATGCGCACGTGGACACGCGTCTTTCATGATTTCTCATCGCCATCTACGTCGCGTCCATCTCACATTGTTAGCCGGACAATGGAATAAAATTATAGCTGCCATGCTAATATCCGCGGGTAGGAGATGGATTCGCGTGTCGGCTTGATTGAAATGTCACCGGCGCAGATAACCGACGCGAATCCGAAAGGAGGGTGCGTCAAGTGGACAATGGGCTTGACAGGTGCTTCGACGGACTTTCGCCTTCCAGTCACGCATTTTGCATCGCGCCCTTCGTGGTTTTGCCAGAGATATATGCCGAAGAGGGCGAGAGAATGCACATAACCCTTTAATCAAGTCATCGCACGTGGAATAATTAAAAGAATCGATCCGGAAGTTACGGAATTCCATAGAAAAAATTGCGTCCTGTAATAATTCTTATGGAAAAATGTATATATAATACTTGGAAGAAACAACATTATTAGTTATTCTGTTATGAGACATAGAACTATTGCACTATTGTTTAATCTAAATCTATCGTTATAATTACGCCAAGAATAATTTTTGTATTATTATATTATATGTATAATATTTTCATCAATATAATTTGCGTGTAATTTTGCCGTAGCAAAATTTTAACAAAAGATAGCACAGATAGCTGCTTTTGAGCAAGCAGAAGATATTTTTCTAATCATATCGTCGTTAGTAATTTCAACTATTAAAATATAAAACATTGTATAATTGTGTTATAACTCCAAATATCATCGCATGCATCAGGCGTGACGTCCGGATAAATAATCGCGAGCCTTGTTGCGCGAAAGCATTTCGAAGGGAAATAAACAGCGGAATGGTTACTAAACAAATATTGGTTTTGACAGGTGTTTCGATACACTTTCGCTGCTCATTAGAATCACACCCGGTACTCATCGATCCACCTCACTTTCGGACTCGCACCCCTTTAAGGTCAATGCACTTGAAACTCCGAGAAATGTAAACGATGAAATAACATTTTACTCTGTAGATTTACTTTCTACATGCAAGAATTAAATTTTTCACGTTTAGACAAATAATAGATAGCTAATGAGAATTATTTATATCATCATTTATTAATCATAATAAAATTATTGTAAAATATAAAATTTGTCTGATATCTTCTCATAAAAAAATCTTGCGTTTCTATTTAGATAATCTATAAATCACGGTGAAATTCAAGATAAAATATTAATTTTATGCATCGTGTATTTTAATCTATGTACATACTCTGATTTTTCAACACTGAAAAAAAAATTCTTGGTAAACTTATGAGATGCATTTAGTAATACTTTTTTTGAAGTATTTGATTATTATTACCGATTATAATAATAATAACAAAACATTTTGTAATAATTATAAACATTTGTAATAATTATAAAAGAGCAAATTTTGTTTAGTTGAGCCAACTAAATTATGTAATACTTATTATACGTTTAGTTGAAACTATTTCACCAAGGTGCTTGGTAACATTAACCTGGATTTTTATAACCAAGCCTTTTTTTCAGTGAATATTTCCTCACATAAAAGCACATAAAATGAAAGGTATAATTTCGAGATTTTATCACAAATTATAGATCGCCTATGTGTTTCGCTCAAACAGTTCTCCACTTTATTAATGTGTCGGGGCAATTCGCAATCGCGATGCTGCGAATTTGCGGAACGACAAAGTGGTCGCGGCATTAACGGCGACGCTGAGCGACGCGTCGTGTCGATTCCGCACGTAACCGTGTTTGGGATACGGCACCCCGTCGCCGTTAAGCCGTCGGACACGCGACCTGACATACGTGGGAAAGCGCAGCACGTGCACCGTGTCGGGTGCAGACCCGACAAGCTCCGTCGAGATCGTCGCTGAGCCATGCACGTGTCCGTGCGTGTGACGCGTTGCAACGACATGGTACGGGACGTAGTGCGTCGCGACGTCCGGACCGCAACCGCGAATACCGGCTGCCCGAAAGTCGAACGGTTGACACGAGGTCGAAAACCACGCTTGCGTACGCTGTCTTTGACGGGGAAACGTCGTCCGCGATAGCTATTCGATACTAATCGGCTTGGTGGATTATAAAGTAGCTCGAACAGGACTTATGTTTTATTACTTTCATGTTATCACAGATTTAAGGATTAGAATAGCCAGTGGCGTAGCCAGGGGGGAATTAGGGGAATAAATCCCCCCGAAATTTTGGAACCAAATATAAAAATATGAAAATGAAAGGTTGAAAGCCGAAAGAGAAATGAAATGGTAAATACTTTAAGGTTTAAAGAAAATGTCCTCAACGAATATTGTTATCTTATTTAATTAAAAAAGTTATGAGTTATTCTGCGATTTTAATTTTTTAAAAATTCTCGCCCCCCCCCCCCGAAATAAAATCCTGGCTACGCCCCTGAGAATAGCCGTTGGTGAAATCTAACTTGACACATTCGATGGATATTCGTTGTCGTCATAAAATAAACGATAAAATATTTCAAAGACAAGTTTGATGATGAGACAAGAGGATCGATTCTTTACGAATAAAAAAGTTAAGTATAAAGTATAACTATAGTTCATCCATCTCGATACAAAAATCAACGTCCAGAATGGAAGTAATAATATTCATCAAGCAATTCTTTCGCGCTATATCGGAGCATTATGGACGCATACTGCACGCTTATCCAACGCATAATTTTGGCAACCTTTAATGATTGTTTGTGGGACCGGAGCGGATTCGCACCAGTCATTGATGAGCCATTTAATCACGATATCGTCGGCATTTATCGAGTGTCGAAGGGCGGAATGTTTGCAGCCGGTCGGCGCAGGCAGCGAGCGCGGCGGTTTGCAGCGGATGCCGTGGCAAAATTTCGCTTTGGTTGCCCGCATTACCGTCGAGCGCGATTCTGCCATATTTTAATCAACGCTCGTGAGAGTGCGAGAACCGCGCGGATTGTGTGGGAAACCCGAGAGCGTGCACTCGTGCGCGCAATGTCATGACATATAATGCGGTTGGAAATTCATTTTCTTCCTTTATTCTGAGTTTGGTTACGCACACCGGCGAACATAACAGCATGAGTTAATATGTATTATTAACAGCACTAAATGCCTATGATATACCTACATATATCATTGTCCAGAACGACAACGCGATGACAAAAGCCTGACACGATTGAAATTAACTGCAGCGATATGTTATTGTAGTGTAATGATATTAATACGCACATAGATTTATTGTAAGCTAAAGAGCTTGGACGCGGTAGTTGAATTACTTTTTAAAACATAGCTAATACTTTTGTTGACTACACAGTTGGAAAATTTGTGTTAAATTTAACATAAATCACACGTCTCAAACGGTTCACTCAAATTTTTGTGTTAATTTAACATAATATAGATGGTAACACTGATATCATGTTATTTCAACAGAAAAAAAATGTAATTTTGATCGTAATTTAAGGTTAATCGTGTGTACAATTAACATAACTTTTATGATGAAATTAACATATAAGAAATGTTCTTTTCATATAAGAATGGTAATAAGTAATACGCAGTCATCCTCACTTCTATTATAGAGTAAAATCAACATTCTTTTCCTGTAAATTTTAACACATTTAATAAATACGTGCAAATTGTGTTACTTTAACATATTTTTAAAATCATTTCAATAGTTTTATATTTTATATTTGTTAAGTCCAGTTAACAAAGCAGACATGTGTTTAATTTACATATGAATGTGTTGATTATTTACAGTGTACATTTGCATTTAATTAATCTTTTAATCAATAAAGAATATTTTATAAATCATCTTAACGCATTCTTATGCCGCATTATAATTGAAGCAGCAAGAGAATATACTTATTAAGTAAACCAAAATTCTATACTAATTTTAGGAAATTAAAAATATCGTAGCCTTATAAAAGAACACAGATGATAGATATTTATATCATATGCGAAAGAGTAAAAAGATTGACTTGTTTTTAATACAAATTTTTTCAGCATGATTTCATTCTCATGCTCTCATTTCTTTTGGTCGGCATCGAGTCTAATTTTAATTGCACACGAGTCCATCGATCTAAAGTCAGAGGTATCGTGACGGGAATCTTTTATGGTATCGCTCCGCAACCGGAATCTCGGCTCATTGACACCGTCTCCTCCTCCACCGTCCGACTGGCTCCGCGCCAGTAGTCCCCGAAGACCGGTACCGGTAAGCAAGTAACTATCGATTATATCGGCGAACCGAAATCTCGACCCGCACACCTACCTGGGAACTACCTACCTACCTACCTCGTCTCGCCCCGAGCCACCCACGTGGGTGGCAAATGCATGCACGAGAAGTCTCGGGCGAACTACGCCGTGAGCGGGAAGACCGGTCAGCGGTCGCCTTCCGCTACTGAATTATCGATATAATATAAGTTTCGCCGGATACGAAGTCGAGTTTCCGTTCGCCGCGCTACTGCCCCGGGGCGAGGTGCCGAGGCATTCGGAGAGCCATCGATCGCCTCGCGACCGTGTATCGAATGGAGCTGGCCCGCCGATCCTGCCGGCGGCGACAGGCCTGACAGGTAATACCCGCGGCAAAACTTATCGCCGACTCGGAATTCTAGAGCGGCTTCGACGTACCAGGAGTCTCTATTAGGCCACCCCGAGACGACGGGTCGCGACGTCGTCGGCTGCCAATTGTGTTCACATGTCGCGGTCGGAATGTCGATATGCAGTACTCAGGGTATTTAACGCTGAGAAGGAAAAATTAATGGAAGCGAAAGATTAATGGAACCAAACTAATCTCTCACCGAACCAATATTGTTATATTACAAATTCAGCCACTATTAAATATACGACAGTTCTATTTCGACATGTTTTATTTGATCAATTAATTGGAGAATGGAGATTCACTCTCTTTTATAAAACAACATTTCCAGTGACGTATGAATCAATAAACTGTTTGCAATCAGTTCTCGAGACACAAGGTCTACGGAAGTGATGACGACAAGGTGAACGTTCTGTTCCGGTGCAACGGAATAATTTATGCAGTAATTGTTGCCCGAGTGAACGTTCGTGAGGCGCGCAGGTGCGCGTGGCAGCCGAGTAGTATTGAGATGGTAAAGTGAGACTGTTCGTTCTAGGTATTATGAAAATTATACCGGCCTATTCGAATGGAGATGGCGAAGTGCACTTTTACGCACGTTCGCTGCATATGTATCGAGCCATCCGAGCGTATCTGTTTGTGGAACGTGCCAGCGGCGGCCAGCTCGGTGACTGCGCGTGATGAATTAAATATCCAGCCGCTTATAAAGCTGTTATTAGTGAGTCTTCCTTCCAATACGATGAGCACTATTCGTTTGCGCGTGCCGATAGCTTTAGTTTATGGAGAAATGCCGAACAAGCTCTCAACGCGATACGCGAAAGTTTACGGGACGTTCGATGGAGTGTGACATAATTGATAAGATACTCTCCAACGTATATAAAGTCGACTTTACTTTAGCAAAAATTTATACGAAAAATATGATATTATATCATCTAGAATATTTGCAATTTTTATTAGATCTTAAAACTACAAATAAAGCTAATAATCTTAGTAAAAAAAATCTGTAAGAGGTCTACTCTATTTCCTGAAATCGACTGCAAATATTTCTCACAAAACGCAATCTTGATCACGCGCTTCACCAAATATCACATATCAAGTAGAAAATACAATAACATCAAGATGTCTCAAAAACAAATTCAGATGCAAGTGCATAATTAAATATCTTGAGATTGCGTCGTAAAAGAAGTGATTGTTGGATAAACTCGTTAACAGGGAATTACCGGAGCGTAATAATTACTTTAAATACCAAGAAACGCGATGTCACAATATTATTGCTGATCTCAATATCTCGAAAATGAGTGAGGAACGAGAATTCTCACATAATAAGAACATCTTAATGACGTCATTAAAGTTTTGTCTACGAAACACGTACAACTTCCTTACATAAAGCGCTGCAGTTAAATACGTAATTTAAGTTCTGCTTCGAAATGAGGATCTTCCTTTCTCAGATAGAATATTCGATCGAACAGATTGAATGAAATTAAAAATATATAGCATCGGTGAGTGGGATAACGGAAAAAATCAAAATCAAGTTGCATTTTCATTAATTCAGATACGTGAAATACGAAAAAAATCTCATATAAAAAATTTGTTTACATAATAACTCACCGATATAGTTTAATTTTTCTTTTAATTTCCATAAATTTCTATACATATTGACCGTTCCTGGTTATTTACTATTCTTAATTATCAATTCTAATATGGTTATCGATATTGCGCGGGCAAACATAATCATTTCCTTTATTGCTTATAAATTTCAGATTCTCGCAGAATTATCCGGCTCGTAAATCCAATTTTCGCGTTCTGCCTTGTTTTGCCGGACAACCTCGATTTAGAGCGGCTCTTCAGAACGGAAGGAAACGATAATCGAATCAATCGCCAGCGTCGTTCGTTCAAGCGCTACAGCTAATAATAATTTCGATTATCGATAATTGCACACCGTGCTTTAATACGTACGCTCTTTCGATAGCCTAGTCCTATTACAAAGCTATCCCTTTGGAAGTTTTAATTTTTCCTCTTCCTTTGAACGACTTGTTCCCAACTTTTTACTTGGCTTGACGTAGAATAAATCAGTGTTTTTCAATATTTTTATTAATAAAATATTTTTAAATAAAAAAATGAAACGATAGATACCCAAAAATGAACATATAGCAAATATCTATTTTTTCCTAAGTTTTTAACTAATTAAAAAGTTTAATTGAAATTTTATTAAATTTTATTTAACATAATTTGTCTGAAATTATAGGTGCATATTTATATTTCCTGAAATATAGGTGCATATTTAATATAATAAAAATTTAGCGGAATTCAGTTATTTCAGGGAAGACTGGTGAGTGTAAAATTGGAAAGTTCGAAAACCTTTGTTCTAAATGCCAGCTTAACGCACGTAAATTTATAGAAATGCTTGTACATTGTTAATCCGTTCGCGTTGGCTAACCGGATTATGGCTAGCGAATGAATTAACCCCGGGGTGTACATAGGATCCAAAAGCGTATCCTGCGAAATTGCTGATTCTACATCGCTAAATATGCATTTAATAAGTTATAAATATAATTGCAGTAAATAATAGCTAGTAGATATAATATTATATGAGTGTATCATTAATGAGGCTCATAAATATCATTTAGATTTTTGAGTTACTATATTAAACGCGCAATTAAATCTCTTATGTACTAGATACATCCAAGTCCATCGAAAAATTATAGTTTCGAGTAATAAATTAGAATATTTTGAAAATTTTATATAATATATTAATTATATTACATAAATATAATTTAAAATTCAATTACTATACATTATTTTATTATGGAATTTTACCATCGTAAATTAAATTGAAGCAAGAATAAAAAGAATACTCTCAAAATTTAATTCTGAAAAGCTAACAAATTGCAAACAAAATTGTATCCACTGCCTGCAATTTACAATTTAATTTTTTAATTTTCACACTAAATAATTCTTTTAATTTAATAAATTTATTAAATATAAAATACATTTTTTGCCTAAGACACATTTTTGCAGAATTAAATTGTAGCATTATGAATATATTTTAAAAAGTACGCACGTCTACGGAAATTATGATAATAAAAACTTAATTAATTGTGTATTTATCTTAATTAGTTTTACATAAAGCGTACGTTGTATAAAATTGCGTATCTTTGTGCTTGGCACTTTTTCGATACGCGTCAGCTAAGGCTTTGACTTGTTTCTCCTGCTTGATTTGTCGGTTCCTTTTTGCGGCATTGTCTTCCATCATCCTCCCCCGCTTTATCTTTTGTTACCAGTTCCTCCGCTTTCAACGTTACCGCGGGCTGTATCGGGTTTCCGTCCGCCTGACGATTTGTCTTCGGAATTCTCTGTTTCTTAAAGCATAAGCTACTTTTACTTCCATTTTTTTCTTTTGCTGCGAAGCAAAGTTCTACGCGAAGTGGAAAACCTTAAAACGTCGTCCATTTCGTCGACGGTGTTTCACCGTATCGAGTGTATCGATTTCAAAGGTATGCTTTTCTCTAAAAAGCTTCTTAATACGCGACATTGTTTACTCGTAATATTGATAAATAACGTATTTTAGTCTGTATTTATATACAATAAATTCTTCTTCAATAAATAATCAGTATTTTATCGTAATTGAGAGCATCTGTACAAACAAAAAAATTAATACACTTCTCCAGATTTATTTTAACGTATAATTAATATTTGTATTCAATCTTGATACTTTACTATTTATATGATAAATTTATTGAAAAAACACCGATTGTACGTCCAAAAATACTTTTTTAATAAAAATATGGAAGAGAGTAAATACATTTCTCTCTAAAAAGGATTAAAAGTACATAGGCAAATGAAATTATATATATACATATTAAAGAAATTTTTATTGTTAAATTAAAATTTTAAAATAATATTTCCTCGTACTTTCTGAGCGAAATGCAGAGTGCAAATAAAATTGTTATGATTACACTATTATTATCCGTATATTTATAATAAAAATTAAAAATTTTTATGTGTAAAATATATGCTTCTAAATTTTACTCATATAATTTTTTAAGTAACCATTAATAGTTTGGAAATAAAAAGTAAAATTTTAAAATACGGCAGAGATATTCTCGGTCATGAGAATGCATTTTACAAAAACAATGCAACTCTGATTTCATGAAAATTTATGTTCAAGTAATTATGCGTTATATATCATATAACAATAATGTTTGGTAACATTGCTACTCTAAGTAAAAGCCTATTTTTTGGAAAAAAATTATATAAGAGAGGTACTCTTCATATTCACTTTATACGATATAAATGTTCTCGTAAACGATTCTTACATTCTTCTACGAACGCATTGTTCTTGGCATATATAAAGCCTTTTTCGACGAAAAGGAATTTCTTACGAACCTGCAATTTTTTATGTCAAGTCTTCATTTGTGCACTGTTATGCATCGCGATACGTTTTTCATTATTTACGTGGCTCATACGGCCAATCGCCCCTTCCGATCATATATATACGACAGAAATGCAATGCACAGGGTATACATACATCAGCGGCATATCTCTACATGCATCTGCGACCGAGAAATAAAATTTCCCGAGAGCGTATCCGGCGTGTTTGCGCACAGCTAAGCGCACATTCACGCGCGCCCGATCGCACTCGGATTGTGCGCAGACACGCGCTTCCTGCATCCGGCGATCGCGTTGAATCGACTGATAAATTATGCGAATTCGGTTAAAGATGGATTCACACGGTTCATATGACTGCGCGGATCTATTCCAAAATTTAACACTGCTTCTCATAATTATGCGTGACGTAAATCACTCAAAAGAAATGTCCTAATATCTGCAATCATCTAAAAAGGTCCGACAAAAAGTTTAGATCTTTCTTGACAAAAAAGATTCTTTTCTAAGGAAAGAATTAATATAAGACGTTTGCGGATATCGCACAGCAAGTGCACAACGATATACAAACCGATGTATAAAAGGCGGCTCTTGTGAAACTGTCACACGATGAACGCATCAGCGATCGTTTAAGCTCGATAATATGCACGCCGGCACCGATTCTCGCAGCACTCGATATTCCCGTATTGAAATGCGATATCGTGACATTATTGAATCACAAGCGAGTGGCCTGCAAACACGCTTGATTAGGGATAATTAATTGGGCGCGAGCAAGACAGATAGATGACTGACTAGATAAACAGTTCGCCTCATACAGTTATGCTCATAAGTTCTTCAAAACTAAAGTTCGTAAAGCTGCACTTATAATGATGTAATGTCGGAACATTTGATGTTCTCATCTATCAGTAATAGATTAAATATCTATATATATATAAATGAATATGTGTATGTTTGTATGTATGTATGTATGTTTGTCCGCTATGCAAATCTACAGTTTTCAATGTAGAACCACCAAATTTGGTATACTTTCTCATGATACTCTAACTTAGACCGTAGACGGTTTTTGGAAGGGGTCGGAGCCTGGGATCAAGAGGCCCCCATATAAAGTTTTCAGAAAAAGGTTTATTTTTTTCCTCATTTTTTTCCGGGTAAACTATTTGTGGAGAAAGCACCGTCTACGGTAAAAAAAATCACCGCGCGAAGCGCGGGCTAAAAATCTGAACTTAAATATAAAGGACCGGCCTTTGAGCCCGCGCAAAGCGCGGGCGAAAAAACTAGTTATATATAAAGTCAAAATTAACATTTATAATTCGGCTGATACTTTGTTAATTTCTAAGTTATGAAATTAAAACACAATAAAAGGCTCCTTATTAAAAAAAAAAGAGTTTAATATATAAATGTTGTATATTTTTTGATGAAACGATGCTTTGTTGAAAATAGAAGCAGTAAGATTTTTATTTTAAAAAATTGTTGGAGATTATTTTTGGATGAATCCTGCATCGTAAGGATAACACAAAATTAAAACGATAGTCAAGTTATAAATACACGAACTTTCAGCAAACTGTGCATTATTCGATAGGTAACTGATGAATCGTACTGTACGCGGATCGGCGCAGATTTATCGTTCGCGCAATGCTTATCGATGGACAGACGAATAAATAATCAGTCAATTTATAGCGTTAATCGCGTTATCTCGTTACCCGTTCGAGTATTCAAAAATTGAATTATTATTACAAATATGAGAGAGATAGATTAAATTAAAATAAAGAGAGAGAATTAAACTTAGGAGTCTCTTTTCTTTCTTTCTCTTTGCGCATGCACGAAATTAACTGTACGTAAAATAAAATCGAGTACGCGTAAAAGAAAGGCGAGAGAAAAGATTTCAAATAGTGCTCATCGACAGTTTGTTAATTACGTTTGTTCTTTTCCATTTCCAGCCTTTGATCCTTCGATCGCGAGTTTCTATTTGCGTTTGCACTTCCGAACGACGAAGCGAAAAATTCGTAACGAGGTAAACGCATTACCAAAGCGATAAACGACCTGCACGATTGCACGTGTGCAATCGAAAGCTCGGTGTTTCCTATGCCGCAATACGCAATACGCACCAGGGACACGCATATGCGAACGATCAGTACCTGTTCCTGCGGGAAATCGAACACAAGACGACGTCGCCTATCGATTTGTACATCTTCGCTTTGCAGAAATGCAATTTTTCCCTCCTACTGTACCCTCACTATCGAAATTCCTAGCTGTCCCATGACACTTTCATGACAGAACGTATAATTTAAGATACTATTTCTCAATCTCTCAAAATTCTACGAAAAAAAACATTTAGCGAATATAAAAACAGGAATAATATAACAGGCGCAAAGTATCTGACGCTACGTATCGATATAAAAAAATGACATCGTTGATTAATGCTTATAAGCTCCACTTACAATTAGATCTTATGCCATCGAATCAACCGTTTAATTATTAAAACGTGAACATATGTGCAATTCGTTCCAGAAGTCGTGTGAACCTTCTGTGAACTCTACGGATACTAGAACTCCATCGATTCATGCATCGCGTTTTATGCAAGCACGATTCCTCGCAGCACCTCGCGTTCTTCTCTCTCTCTCTCCTCCCTTCCCGTCTCGCCCTCGAAGTTCCAGCTTCCACGACTCGTCCTCGTCGGCGAGGAATGCATAATTTAAATGTCCCGCGTCCCAGTTTCCCGCCTTTTCAAGAGAATCGCTGATTGCTATGCCGAGGGTACCTGCCCGGTGAATCGCGGAGGAGGGCCCTTAGCATTCATACTTTCCCGGCTTTCACGGCTCATTCCTCACGAACGCGACGCTGCATGGGCAACGCGGCGACCGCTAGTTGAAAAAGTTTTCCACGGATACGGGAATACGCGAACGCGATATGCTGCGGCTCCCGCTACTGCATCTAGTACTGCCCGATAGTAATGCGCGGCCGAGAGCGATAAATCGAATTCCCCTGGAAACGGGAGCAGTTTTCCAACGTAATATACGGGCGGCTCGAATTTCGCGGCGCTTTGATTTACGCGAATTTCGATCCGGCGCGAGCGTTGCTCGAAACGCTCGAAACAACATCCATTCCGCGGCGAAGCATCGCGGCCGCCTGTGTATTTCGTGTTGCGACATATCAACGGCGAGAGTTTGAGAGTCCGATGTGAAATGTTCGCGATAAATCGAAAGGTACAGAAGAATGGCGCAGCTGCGAATTATAAGAAATGTCGATAATAATGGAGTCCTCTTATATTATTTTCTCTCTTTCTCTTTTCTTTATATAATTCTAAAAATTCTGTTTTTTCTGGAATTCGAAATTTCTTTCAAGATTGCTTCGCTTAATCTACCTCTATAATCCAAAAATAACTGATTATTTTACAACTTTATACATTTGCGCACAAGTCTTTAATTTGCAATGTTTCTATAACTTTCGCTCTCTTGCCTGTTAAAAATAAGGGAACATTTCGTATAGTTGGAGATGGACATATTACAGAGTCGGTGTCCATGGCGATCTTTCATTGATTAATAATATAGTTTGCGAAATGATAGAATTCTGTTATTTGGACAACGTAGAATTTGAATGGGATTAAAAGTTAACTTCGACAAAGCGCACGACCCCCAGGGCGTCGTGTGGTTTAATTAACGAACGATGATCATAATCGAGTCATGGATCACTGTGTTTAAAGTTTAATCGACTCTCATTGAACTCCTGCCTGACAAGGGGATTATTATGTAACGGTATCGACGAGCGCGTTTAATTGGCAGTCGATCGACCCGCGTTTCCGTTCGTTCAACGTTGAACAACTTTCGATAACATGAAAACTTTCTCCAATAACTTTCCCTGAAAGATTGGCTTTTGAAAATCTCAGATTACCTCCGTTTATCTTGCGCAAATTTGATGAGCAACTTTTGCGTGTAAAATGAATTAAAAACGATTGAACTGGCATATCTTTTCATTATATTCAGCCCATCCAATTTAATCTTATTTATTAGTTGTTGAACTTCCATGAAATAAACTATTTGTTTAAAATTTTGTATTATTAGTGAATTCTCTTTGCATTTCTCATAGATTTTATGGAAAGCATAAGGAGAACCAAAGATCTTTCTAGATCTTTCTAGATCTTTCTAGAATTTCAGATATATTTCAGAATTTCCGAATCCACTAAAAGCTCTCTTTTTGTTAATGATCGTTTGCATAAACCGCTGTTCGCTCGACGAAAACAAAGCAATCGGTTCGCACTCTCGATCAGTTCGACACGATACGCGGGCGGATGCATCCACGTCAAATTTTCGCGTTAGTACCGGCTTATCGGGTGATTCCCGTTTAAATGAATATCGCGGCATCCGGAATCATCGTGATCGTGCGGACACGGTGAATGAGCACTACGCGCTAATCGATCGGTTTAATTGCAGAAATGTACGAAAAGTGAGCGACGGACGCGGCCCGCGCGCTTGACGCTTGTTCCCCGTGTTTTTCCGATAGCAATATAAAACGCTGAATGTTTTATCTCGGACAGCGCGACATTCGTGCCCTACCGCGACGCGTATCCGTCAAAGCCGAATTTAATGAAAATCATTATTCAACGTGTAAATCGTTCCGCACAATCGGGATTCGCACGAACGGATCGCGTCGCGCGAAGATATTGAGACGAAAAACATTTTCCCGTTAAAATCGAGAACTTTTGTGTCTCAAAGTTAATTTAGATTTTACAATATGAGGAGAGATTCATTCTTGCCATATACTTTGCCGATAAATGAAACGAGGGTTGAGAATGTGTCGAACGATATGATTATCGACCCGTGACACCTGCGCACTTGCCCCGCGCTCACCCGGGGATGCTACCCCGGATTCATCCTGAAAATACGGTCGACCATAAAGTCAGTTAGGTAAGCCGCGACCTTAACAATGGGAAGCCACGCGCCATATGCGGCCCCACATGCCGCCGTTGCGATGCGCCGATGCGCCTCGGGGTCGAATGCCACCCCTCGACGGCGGCTGTTTTTTTTATGTCTCTCTCTCTCTCTCTCTCTCTCTCTCTCTTCCTTTTTTCTTCGATCTATTATCGACTGCGGAGGGCGCACATAATGAAGACCGCGGCACTTGGGTCGCCGCGCGTACCCCGACACGTGATTCATGTGACTTATCGCTGGCGATTATCGATTGCGTGCTCCGAAATTGAACGAACGACTTTTCGGCATACGCGTGCGTTCCGCATGATATACAAATGCTATCGTGATTTTACGCTCGCCATTAACCCTTTGCTTCCGCGATCTTCCGAATTGAGCAGCGATACCCTTCATAGTGATTGTTATATAGTTACAGTCTCATCAGCATAATGATTAGTTAACTATTTTATTAAAATGTTAAATAATATCTTCCAAAAATTACACAGAAAAAAAGATGTTGTATCAACAGCATTAAGTCTAATTGAAAATAATTTTGTTAATTCAATAATATTATTAATGAAACAAATACGTATGATTTTATTTTATTAAAATTGTTATTGAATTAACAAGATTATTTCCAATTAGACTTAATGCTGTTGATACAACTTTATTTTTTTTCTGTGTATATATTGAAAAATAACACGTTCAACTTTTAATTTCTTTGTATTTGTAAAAATGAGAAATAACAAAGTTTTTATATTTTTATTATATTTTCATACGAGAATTATAAATTCAATAAAAATAATTTTCTCTCATTTTGCATATTACTTTTGCAAATAATGTTATTACTATCGCGTAAAATTGCGACAGGTCTTGAATTTTTGTATTATTACTATCCTCAATGTTTATAACAATGTAAACCTGATCGCGAAATAATACAATGTGCAGAGTTCTTCTATCTGATTTTTAAATGATATCTCATCCTGATAATAATCGAAATCTCACGGATCGGAAACACGGAGCAATTTTGTAACATCTACCAATGTACAGAGATGTTCAGTTCGAAATCGCATTGCGGAAATCGACGTTAAATCGGTCAATATATTCATGACACGTACGACGAGGCCGGATAGAGAGCGACGAATCCCGCGATCGCGAGAGGGACGTGTCACGCTGTTGTGTCGCACCCGGTATACACGCGAGCCGGTATCTCTCGTCGCATGATAAATCTCCCGTCGCGGTTCGAGCCTCCATCGTATCGCCGCGGCTATTTTAATATTTTAAAGTTCCACCCTAAACGCGCAGTATATCAAAACTTGCGCCATAAATTACGCGCTGCTATCCCGCCGACCCCTCTCGCTAACCCTTCTGACATTCTGCATCCCCCTGCAGAGATAGCCCGATGCCCCGGACTGCGACGAACGCGTTTCACACTTGCCCTTTCGTTCGGTGATGTCGAGGAAATTAACGATCGATGCCTGATCACCGTCGAGCTGATCCGACAATGAAATGTCGCGGCACATTTAGACTACTGAACTATCGTACAATAATAGAAAACAATAATAAGTCATGATTTCTAGAAAGAAATTTATATAATTAATTTTATCTTAATTTAACTAACCCTTTGAACAAAGTAGGACAACGACAATTACGATTAATGAAATGTATATTACAGATATAATATCTTTAGTAACGGTATATATAGAATTATATTAGAATGCACGAGATTTATCTCAAATAAGATTTTTTAAATGATTTCGTCAGCTATATAATATAATATACATATATTCTTGTTATTAGGTTCGTATTCTTTTTACAAAAACTATCTACTTCAAAGAAATATTCAGTTATAAACGGATAATCTTTAATCTTATCTGACCACATCGTTTCACGCGAATATATGCTATGATATATGTATGGAACGTTCTACGAGCCATCACGAGCAACAAAAGTGCAGAACTAATCTCAGTTTTACAACGTGGATAATAATAATGAATAACCCGAGACCTGATGAATCCGGTTTTAGCGCCGTCCTTAACCACCTGCTAAATTGACGCTATTTAAAAGGCAGTAAAGCCAGATTGCCTTCTGCAACCAAATTTCACTATCTTCCGGCATTTACCGGCAGAATAGTTCCTAGCGCTAAGATAGTGCGGGAGCTAATGTATGTAGCAGAAAATGGTCGGATATCTGTTGAAGCACGCATCCTCTTTCTCTCTGTTTAACTCTCTCTTCTCTCTATTATCACGATTATCCCCATTATTCGTATCAGTACATTATTAGCGACCGTTCTATGTTCATATGTTCTATGCACTTGAACAGAAATTACGATTCAATTAACGTTTTAATTTTAATCCAGTCGTCTTCTTTTCTTTCACTTGGGAAACTAAAAAATTATTTGGAATCGCTATCTTAATTTACAAAAGGATAAAACAAATTTGCAAAGGGGAAAAGAATTTTATATAAAAATTATTTATCTTGGTAGATACCATAATTTTGAAATGAAAATAAATTTATTTCAGACAATAAAAATTTAAGAATTTAAGTTCTATCGTCTATATCATCATTATATTGTTCTCGTGTAATAATAAATTATTTCATAAAATAGAGGAGAAGAAACGAAGCATATGCTAGACATACTAATCCAACAGGAATTTGCTTAAAGGGTCAGCGACCGTTCGAGTCAGATGTTAATTAGCGAAACAGTCGTTAATTGCGATCGCAGTGAGAAGAACCAATGATGGTCGAGTCCAATCGGAATACACCAATACGGTAAACGCGCGCGAAACTGGGTCTACAGAACGGGGAGTGCCATATTAATTGTTACAATAACCCCGGCGGGTTAATGATCGTGTGCACCAAGTGCATCTGCGACCAACACAGCGGTATCTTTGTCGAGTTCCTCGAGACGGTCGCACGGATCTCTCATATTCGTCTTTTTTTCTTCACCCGGTACATCCTCGGTGCCAGATGGAGTCATGATGGGAATGTTCGAGTACACAAAAAATAATATCGTCATAAATGATATCGAAAAAGAAGCAAAAAATTGTTTTCAATTTTATTTCTAAGAATATTTGGTATATTGACATGACATAATGCAATAATCGTTCTATCATAAGAAAATAATATAATAGCAGATATTATTTGTTAAAACGTCATTTTTTAAATCATTAAGTTATTAATTTTTGAACAAACATTTTCCAAAGTAATAAAAATATTCCTTTCCCCCTCTAAAGATTTTCGTTTATGCCGGAGAAATCATCGAAAAACATATAAAATTATCTTCGCAATCATGTAGGATCGTTTTTGCTATCGATATATAAAGTTCGTTCATTTTACATCATCTGCAAAGGACTAATAAAAACAAAAGCTTCCCAAGATGAAGGGACATAAAAGATAAAACAATGCCGAAGTTTCGGTAGCCTGTCCGTCATCTTCGCCGAAACTCTGATGTAACCAGAGCCGCAAGATGCGCGGATCGTTTTCTGCTTTTATCGGGAATTTAATGCCGAGCTTGTTCTCGGATTCGGGCATGAGTTTAGGATCGATCGATCGATCCGTCAGGTCACTCAGATAAGCAAACACTCGCAACTCGTTCGGCGTGATCCTTCATGAGAAGACGGGAGACGCGGATAACGAAGTTCGGTCGTAATGAAGGTTTTACGAGGTACCTGATAAATTTCGTCGCGAGCCTCGGCGCGACCTTATAGATATTACTCCGCGAAGTTTGTGGAAATCGCGACGATAAAGCGATCTTCGGTCTTCCATCACGGCGCTACAAGAAGCGCCGAGAAGACTTTTCGCTTAATACGCCGTGGGAAGTCGTGAATTTTACAAATCAAGCGTGAGGATTGATCAGCGAATAATAAAAAGTTGCGCGATTATGAAAATCTGCATTGCTGAGTGATTTCAAAAGAAACTTTTCTTGTCGCTTAAATCTTTCTTCTACAAAGAAATATATCAAGATAATATATAGACATTTATATTTATATAATATGTGTCGTGTAGATTGTGTTAGATAACATAATATATATGAGATTTTCTTAGATTATAATTTAAAAAAAATTTTCATATAGATTCAACTTCTTGATTTCTATATAAATTTATGAAACGCAATTCTTCCTGTGTTCGCGAGCTAATATCGTCGTTCAAAATTTCTGACGAGCGATTCATAGGCGATTCACAAAGATTTATTAATCCCTCCTCCATCATTCTATCGCAAACGATGGACTTATGGTGTGTTCGCTGAGGTAGGAATCGCAAGAATCCACCGTAGAGCGAACAAGAGCCCTCGAACAGCTTCGATTCTCTCGCGATTCCATGTAAAACGTCGAAGGAAACGCCGCCGAGAACGGTAGTTTTACGAATATTAACGGCCGCTCCCATCTGGGAAGGATGTGCTAGTAAAAAAGCATTAAGGGGAGTTATTATCGGACTTCCCCGTATCCACCTTCCCTCCTCTTCACGCTTTTCGCGAGGGATCGAAAAGAACGAAACGAGATACGAGATAGCAACTGCGAAGGGAGAACCTTCGTGTCTCTTGAAGGGCCTTCGCGCGTATTTGCGCCCTGCGGGTACGGGGACGTTAAAGGATAGGGGGATTGGAAGAAGGGGGTTGGAGACACCTTTTCATCCTCCGCCTTCTCTTCTAAAAGAGAAGCATCGCTTATTTTTCATCCGGGTGTGTTGTCGCTATCAATACCGTCGAGGCCGCTCTCCCACGTCTCTCCGGATTTACCTTCTCGCAATCAACTCTTATCTCATTCCTCGTGTTGCCTTCTACTTCTCTTCCTTTACGCGCGCTCCGCAGTCTATTTAATTTAAATAACTTTTAAAAGTTCTCGGCCTCTCTCTTCACCAGCGGCAGATATCAGATCCGCTCTTTCAGCCTCTTTCTTGCTTTCTCTTTCCTCTCTCGCGCCATATCTCTCTTTTTACTCTTTCTCTCCTGGTTGGGGTCACCCTACTTCCGAGGATACTTTACTGTCGGTCGCGAACCTCGCCCCGTTGTTCGCTCCTTCTTCATTCTATTCCTCGTCTTTTTTCTTTAAATTTCCTCTCCCACAAATCAACTATTCTTCCTCTTTATCCTTCTTAAATTTTCTTCTAAGAAATTACATGCAGTCAACTCCATTTGCTAATTTAATTCTCAAATAATTCCGAAACTAACGATCTCGTTTCTATTTTTTCTACAAGAGCACGATTTTTTGTACAATACAACCTATGTTTTATCGAATAGATCATAAATAAATCCGTCTAATGCAGTTCTCATTTCTTATTTCAAATTGGAGGATATCAGAGGGGATCGAGGGATACACATGTTCGACATCTCCGGTGAGTCAGTAATAAACTCCGCAAACATTTTTCTAAACGCTCCATACATTTCATAATTCCGCGCGCTGCATAAGTCACGCGGACGTCATGGTCGAGATTGAGTGGCTCCATCGAGATTAAAGATTCCGCAGATTCCGGATATTCGTTTTTGCAAGAGGCCAAGAGTGATACGATCGATAACGGCATGCTGGCTGTAGCAGCGCTATTGCGACCGCGAGAAAGCGATGTATCGATCATGCCCCTTGGTCCCTAAGCGAGCTTGACGAGGAGGTTCATCGGCCAAACGACGCGGGGGTCTTCAAAGTGCACCCGAGGAAAATTGCATTCCTCCAAGTTCCCTTTCTGACCCACTCGGGAATCCACCGCACGCTGAATATTCTCGAATCGTTCGCTTTTTCCACGGATCGTCGAAATATGCTTCACGAAAGCTCCATGTTTTCGCTCGCAATATGATTTCCTTCTTTCTCGAGATAGAATTGGAGGAAAGTTCACGCATCAAGTATTTAATATTTATGGTAGGATTAAAACGGAACGAAGTGAGACTTTTGAATAAATCGCATAATACAATGAATCTTCATCGGTATAATAAGGTTCCTCATAGAGGAAGCTTTATTTTCGTGAAAAAAATCAGAAAAAGCATAGAGAAAGCTTTTTATTATCGCTTAAAAAGCTTCCTCTATGAAAAAGCCAAACTAATAAATACTAAGATTGATGCATCAAATAGAATACAAACATCTAAATGATGAGGAAGCAATGTGCAAGTTTCTAAAAAATCGGCACACTTTTTTTAAATTACTTTATGAAGATCATAAAATAAGTGTTCATTATTTCTTAATAATTTTATAATAACAGCTAATAGATGTTATAATATTATTATTAAAATGCTCCATCTTTCGAATATCTGATATTTTAATCGCGTAAAATTTCAATTCGAGTACTTATGCTTCTACAAAATTGCGACCTCGAAAGTCAGAACTTGAAAAAAATCACGCGAGGAACCCTTTATCGTATTCGCCCGAAAAGCCGAAGGTCGCCACGGTGCAAAGGACAGCCCATTTGGAAGGACCGCGCGTACGATCGTCTCCTAATCCTATTAAAACGTTATCTGAAATCTCGATGCGGTCCCGCACAGCGCGTGTGCGAGATAACCGCCTTTTTATCCGTCGCAGATAAGCCCGAGACCGAGGAGCTTTTGTCCGGCACGGTGTAAATCCGCGGCACCGAAAAAAAGAGATTGGGATAACGCGCGCACGGATAATTGAACCTTCGGTAAATCTACTCTTTCACTTTCTCTCCTTCGTCCACTCCCGATAAAGTTGTCTCGTGCTTCAACCCCCTCGGCGCGGTTTAATCTCGTGGAGTACAGCTCTCTCGCTACTCGAATTTTTAATAGAATTTTATCAAACGGTTAGGCAAAAAATCGGGACAGTCGATCAAACATTCTTTCTGAAGACGTAAATGGAGTAAAAAAGTTTGAAGCTATTCAGATTTCCATTCTGTATTATTTAGATCAATGGAATTATTCTATCGAATTAAGCTGGTCGAATATTTAATAGTATAATTATTGTACTTCTTAGCTTGAATGCAACTTTGATAACGTTATTGTAATATAATTGATGTTCACCACTCTCGGATATATTCCTCTATCCGGCTTCTAGTGTTCCCTAAGCCTCGGCGTAGTGACCGCGAAACAGACAGAATTCAGTCTCGAGATTCTGACAAGCAGACGCGGCGTTATCCGATCAACAGCAGCATGCCGCATTCTAATTGGTCAGAAATTCCCGCTAATCGTCAAGATCGAATTGCAACGGCGTGCCTACAGCGTAATGTTAACTATCCTCCAGCGATTTCGCAGTTTCTCTCCTGCAACTGATCGCGTTCAAGTATCGGTATGATCGAATCCTCGAGGAGATTCTCTTGACACTCACTTACTTAGATAACGGTAACCTGCTTCTCCGATCGAGAGATTACACGATGGCACGAATATTTAACAAATCATTTCGGTTGAGAAAAATGCCGACATTGTAAATAACGAAATTTTAAAAACGAATTAATAAATTGGCAAAAATATACAGCGATATATTTATCAGAAGCACGAAATCCCCATCTCTTCCCTTATTGCTAAAATGCAAAATTCTGAATTGATATTACACGTTATGTATATTCAATACGTTCTCTGAACAATACAAATTTCAGTAAAGCGACTGACGTTAAAGAAAGCTTAATAAATGGTGCGATGACCCGAGAAATGTGAAATCCGATAAAAACAGAACACAGGCACAGATGGTTAACATAAACTGCATATTAAATGAAAGCTCCTTTTTGATATACGATAAAATATAAAAATTTTTGAATTAAAAAAAATTTTAAACAGCGAAATGGATGACTTTTATACGAGAAATTGAATAAATATTTTGAAAATTAAATGTACAAAAAATAATTTCAGACAGATATACTTCACTTATTTTTCACAATAATTTCGCATAGTAGTAACTGATTTTTGATTCCGTAAAATTTTAATTTTGAGTGCAATATTAACATTCACAAATTTCCAGAAAATAATTTTCGTAACAATATGCCAATATACTTTTTTATTCGCGTATAAAATATTGAAAATTTTATTAAATGAATATTAAGTTAACAAAATTCTGGTTAAAAATGTTCATGTTACTTGGTTTTGATTTCATCCAGTCACGGTTTATATATGCAATAAATTATAAACAACATCAATAATTCATCAGAAATATAGATATCTTATTTTATTTGGAAACGATTAGAGTCGCTATACGAGCAATAATAAAATAAAGCAAAATAGAAAAATTTTCACTGATCGCAAGTAACAAATGCAATAGATAAATTTTCGAAAGCGCATCAACGTGAATTTTCTTGGTCGATATCAAATGACGCGATAAGACGCGCATTCAAATACGATTAGGAGATAATTTGTGATTAGTCTGTCATCGTTGTTTGCACGATTTCATTAATAGGGATTTTGTCTAGTTATATTCATATTGAAATTGAAACGTGATTACAATCCGGTCAATTTAGAGCACATGATTCTATTATTTGCTACAGAAGATTTGTGTTGCGTTTTGTAAAGTAGATGAAATGGCAGAAATAAGAACTGCTAGTTAATTTTAACCAAAACTTTCGAAAAAAAATTCTTTTGCGACAAAATATTTTTCATATTTCACGTCTCATTTCAGTTCGTTTTAAATGATATAAAGATAATCAACAATCAATAAATATTAATAGATAAACTAGGATACAAATTAGAATATTGAAAGAATAAATACCATAATTTTTAACGCGTTTTTCATTAAAAATAGGTTAGAGTTTGAATATGTTTATGTGACTCTGAAATATTTTTCACGATCTATTATATCGTTATATTATCTTCCTTATATTTACTTATATGATATATGCATATTGAAAAAATTCTCACAAGTATTGCCTTCTCTTGCATCAGTTTATAAAATATTTAATCTTGGAAACATAAAGAAGTCCTGAAGATTTAAAATTTTATTTAAAAAATATTCGTCACCATATTCTATCTATATAGATACATGTAAATAACAATTTAGTTTTTATTTTCACATAAATACATATGATACATAAATATTTTCTTATTTCAATTCTTCTGATCCATGAGAAAAGAAAATACTCTAAAGAAATTTATAAAAGCTTTATATTTTGAGAAAATATATTTTATACTATTTATAGTTTTATTTTACTTTTTTCTTTTTCTGTATCTTTCATTACTTTTCATTTTACATTATACACTTCAACAACGAACAAAAAGTTAATCATATTTTTATCTACTTGATACTAAAGAAATTGCTCAAATAATATTATTAATTAGTAATATCATTATTATGCTTAAATAGTATTCCTGAAAAACTTTATATGGTAAATATATAGTATTAAGGAGCCACTCGCAATTTTCATAATTTTGAAATATATTATCAAGGTCATCACCTTGAGTAATGTTGTGAAGGTTTTAGTTGAGGGTCGTTGCTTATTAAAAAGTTATTAACAAAACAATTTTTATAATTAGAATGTAATTTTTAGACACATAGTATATGTTTCAGCAGTATGTAAATGTATGTGAATATTTAACCTTACGAACCCCCCTTCAATGACCTTGATATATATTAAAAGATCACCTCCTGAATGACCTTCAGAAGGTTTTAGCCGTACAGTTTGTATGCGCGTATCGTTAAATAAAAAGAGAAAAAGAGAGCGACGCGGAGTCCAGGCGGAGCTCCCCACCTATCACAAAATTAAAACAACTTAACTAACTAACTTTTTAATAAACAACGACCCCCAACTAAAACCTTCACAATATTACTCAGGGTGATGACCTTGACAACATATTTCAAAATTGTGGAAATTGGGAGTGGCTCCCTAATACTAAATATATTTACCTTAATCACATTTATTCCCAATCGTAATCACAAACAATACATAATAAAAAAATAACGAATTAAACTCACCCCACAGTTGCTCCGTCGGCGCCCGATGCCTCCCCGGACCTCCTCTTCCTCTCAAATGGCTTCGATGCACTCGAACACACTCACTCGCGAACGCGGTTTATTAGGCGCGTGCTCTGATTACCAAAAGACGATTGCGCGACACTTGACACGGCACTCCCGACGTTGATAGCGCGCGACGCGCACTTTACCGCATCGCGACATTCGCGACGGGGAGAATAAACGCGAGAAAATGGCGCCCGCGCGAGTCTACGGTCCGTTCGACGCTCGCGACGCGCCGCCAACGCGCGCGACGGATGAATCTAACATGGCGGAGGGAATCAAAAAATCGCGCGGTCAACTTCGGGCGCTACTCGCCGCGTCGCGTCGCGGCGACGCTACACCTGTTGCTTCTAACCGCGTTTCCGTGTACTTTTCGCACTTTGAATGGCAAATAGTATACGCTCACGATATCTTTGTTACATGTATTATGATATGAGGGAACAGATATGTATACATATACGCGAATTAGAATTATAGACAAGTACCGTGGAATATTTCAAGCAACGTCCGACAACATAGCCGTCGCTTCCTGCTCGCAGGATGGATTATGACGCAACGGAATGAATCTCGCGGGATACGCGTTTCGAGAGATCGTCGATGTGCACACAGTGACGTAGCCAGGGGGAGGGGGATTAGGGGGATAAATCCCCCCCGAAATTTTGGAACCAAATATGAAAATTGAAAATGAAAGGTTGAAAGCCGCAGAGAGAAATGAAATGGTAAATGGTTTATTGTTGTACGTATAAGCTTATGTTATATTTACTTAGTTATATTTATAATATATTTATGATATATGTATAATTAAGAGTGTATTTAAATATTATTTCCGGCCGATATTATAATGATGACTGATTTTATGTAAGATAAATAAAAAGTATATAGAGGATGCGGCAATAAACATAATCCCATTGTTTTAATATTATAATACCTGAATTCGCGCATGCGCGCGACATTACATTAATTCACTGATTTATTCAAATTCTTGTTATTGTTTGTATAAGTTTATCATAAACTAAATAAATTCTACCTTATAATATATGTATATATATATATATATATAAAAATTGCTGTATACCTTTGTATGATTATAAATTAAACCACTATACATTGTTTTTATAAAAATGTCATTTTATTATCTAAATATTCTAAATTGTTTGAATTTATCGTCATTTTTATTACCCTTTAATATAAATCAACTTTCGAATAGATGCAAAAAAAATATCTGAGAAGGATGCTCTTATCAAATTGTATAATTAATTTTATAATCTAATTATTAAAAATTATTAAATTTTATAATCTAATTATTAAATTACAATTAAAAATTATTAAATTTTATAATCTAATTATTATTAATTATAAAATTAATTAAACAATTTAACATATTAGATTCTAATATGTTTAAATATAAATCAATATACATATTAAGTAGTTACATTTATAATTATATAATAGCCAAATAAATATAAAACTAAATAATTAATATATATACACTTTAATATGTTTAATATGTACTTTGTATGTACATATTAATAATAAATGTATAATGAAATATATTTAAATATTATTTCTACAGATATAATGACTGATTTTATATAAAATAATTAATAGATACAGATTGTAGCAATAAATATAATCCTATCATCTTAAGATTATAATATCCAAATACAATATCACATTAATTCACGACTTATCCACATTCTTATTTGTATAA
>NJRL01000050.1:81382-105261 GCA_003063815.1 Aphaenogaster rudis
AGCCAATGACGCGACGAAAACACTGACCGGTACGCCGCTGCGTACCTGGCCTCAGGGTCGCCGCGCAAATACGTAGTAGCGTCGGGTGACCTTGTTTACATTACGGAACGGCGCGGCGCGGCGCGGTTGTACGCCACACAAAAACAGTCGCGCGCCAGTCGTCACCAAACATTTAGTTCGTTACAAAATAATACAAAACTAAACGTTCCTCAATTTCAGAATGATTTTCAACGAGTGAAGTGTCGGCGTATTTTGTACTCTGTGGATTCGTTTGTGTCGCCTAAGAAGATGATTGGAGACGAAAGTACATAGTTGTTTTTTTCCTCGCGTCCGTCTTCAATCCGAGCATTAAGAACGAGAGAGAGAGGGAGAGAGAGAGAGAGAGAGATATTCAAAGAGGTATGGAATAAATATAATTATGTAACACGCTTATTTTTCGTATTTATGTGTATATGTTCGTCTACAATACGTGAAGTAAGAAGTAAGAGTAGATGTAAGAGAAATAATCTTCCGGTGTAAGCCGTGTAAGGGAGCTAAAGTAAAGGCGTAAGCGAAAAAAATTATTTTTATTTCTTACTCCAACTTCAGCCCTTACTCTTACACTCGGCTAATGCTACAAATATTAGAAAATTAAATTTACTCTTTACTCCTTACGCCATGCTTACTCTGCATATTGTAGACGATGCATAAAAGACGTGAGAGGAAAATGGCAGAAAGTCTCAGCGATACGTAACATAAGGTAATAGGGGGGAAGACGCCAAACACACACATTTTGTATTTAATTTATAAAAGAAATAATATATATATTTCGATTAATTCAAATATATATATATATATATAAATGTATTTATTATTTAAAGAATACAGTATTTTAGAAAACACTATAAAAAGAACTACTAAAGTAGTAATTAACTTATAAAGTCATAAACGAATTCTGAATCATGTTTGCTTGGCATCTTACCCTATTTGGCATGTTACCCCTAATTACTTTATGTCTCTAAATTAATAAGAATACAGAAGTTCTAGAAACGAGAACAGCTCATAATAATGTCGCAAACCGAAAATATAGAAGGTATATAGAAATTATTGAGGTAATATGCGAAGAATTTATAGGTTCGGAATTATGTAATTTGTATTGGTGAAAGAGAAGGTTAAAAATATATTTTGCTAAATGCAGCTGTCTTTAAAAGCTTTAGAACAATTGATCGACGAACTTCTCTCACGTTTATTCATTCGGTAAAACTCACTCATTGTCATACGGTAATTTCTACGGTGAGAAATTTAGTTCCATCGATCGAGTATCCCGCAAAATTCAAGTAGCTATGAACGATCGGCTGGAGCGAACAATAAATAGGCGAAGGATGCAAGATTTTAATTTTATGACGAACGACTCGCGAGCGATAAAAGCGCTAAACAGATGCGGAATGGTTAGGAAATAAAGAAAACATTCGTGTGTTGGATGCACGAAGCCGGGCGGGATATATGACTAATATGACATAGTGCGAATCGAGTTTCGGAGCCGCGACAAATAGCGAGCCATTTGCGAAATAACGCGTCGGTAAATCCACCGTGCAAAACGAACGTCAAAGCCGCCTCCTCCGTTTCTTCCATTCCGCAACCGAACGTACGAATTCTTTCGATGGAATTGCGATCGAATTTCTCCATCAGAAAACGCAGACATCCTTTTATAGAATGATTCTGCTCGATCATCTGATAGCTATAACTCAGATGATCGAGCAAAAATTTTCCAACATATATATGCTATAATATGTATTTTTTATATCTACTTCTATAACTTTTTTCATAGTGAATGACGAAGTTAGTTTTCAAGATCAATGCGGTATCTTCTATCCGATTTATGCGTTACATTTTTTAAATATATTCTTATCACGTATCGCTTATCATGTGTATTTATAGTTTTTTTCATATTTGCAAACGTTCTCATTGTGCTTTAAATTTGTGGCATTAAGGATTTACATAGTATACGTAGTTAGAAGGGGCACAATCCAAAATAGAGTATCGAGAGAATCAACCGTTCACTTTATCGTTTGTAAATGCCCTCACCGTATCGATAACGTCATAAAGCGAGCACAAAGGGGCACGAGACGTTCGCATACCGACACCGAGACAAGAGACAGAAATCGGCTATAGCGTCTGCCAAATCGAAGGGGGTAAACCGACCGGAGTGGGTACGGACGATGACGAGGGTGACGGCGGGTCGGGACGGGAACAACGGCAGTTAGCCTACTATCTAGCATGTTTATGGTAATTCGGGCCATCCCGCTGACCCGGGAGTAGCATGCATATACATCAGGTTGCCTCACTTTGACGCCGATCCATCCAGCACCCTCTCGCGCACACCCTCCATATTCTCCACGGAGTCCAAACACCGCCCGGCACCGCCCCCGTCGTCTATCCCGTATCTCGTCCTTCGGTCCCCTCCCTTCTCTTCGGTTTTGCTCCTTGGAACTTCCGTCGACTCGCCCTTCGCGACACTCTCGCGAGAGTTACGCAATTTGGTCGCCGGCCAACACTTCCATCGGGCCGGAACAAAAGGCCGAACAACAAAGAGACGAGCGACGTCAGAAAATTTCGTTCCGCCGCGGGATCTTTCCGGAATTCGCCCTCGCCCTCTCGCTTCCGACAGCATCTGAAATTTTTCCGGCGCGGAAATTTTGAAGGGAATGTCGCGAACGACCGCACATTTTTTCGCGGCCCTTCGATATGTCGGACTGCATTTTTGTCGTAACGGACGGAGATTCTTGTGACACCAGTTTTATCGAAGTGCCAAAGGCAGGAAGTCGAAGACAAAAGTCTGAAAATCCACGACTTCTTCTCCACGCTAAATTATTTGTTATAACAGCTATAGTTTTAATGGCGTAATTCGATCATCAGGAAAAATTTCTTTTTATGGAAAATTATTTTTTACTACTTTTATATTTAAAATTTCAATTATTTTAAATTATAATTTTGAATATATTGTCCGTTGATAAAGACTCGAAAATGAGTCGAAACGACCGGGTTAATTGTTTATCATGACTTTGTATTAAACGTGTCAATTGTTTATCATGTCTTTTTATTAAGTAACATTATGTTATTTATGGCGCATTGTCTGACTCTTAATTGCCTTTGATGTTTTATTTTCTGACCTTATCGAGAGAGTCAATATTATATCTTTTTATAATTTTAAATTATAGTTAAACGAAAAATTTGCTGAATGACGGTATAGTTTAATTGTTACGGGAAGTTTGAGAATTTGTAACTATTGTTCCACTTTTATTCCATGAATCGCAATTCACGTAAATTAGAGCCACGAGGAACGGTAAACGCTTTTGTGCGAGGAAATTGTTGCTCCTTTATGCAAATCTCGTTTACAGGCAAATTTTCGGAACGTATTAAGCGGGCAAACAGCGAGAACACGAACTTGTTGCTTGTGTTCGCAACTTTCTGTCAATGCTTAACGAGCCTCGCAGGGGTGCGATCGTCGACATTCGCGCGAACCTTCACTATATCGCCTCCGTTTTTCCTCCCTACCAGCCTGTCTCTCTAACCTAACCGAGCTTCCGAGACACTCCGGTTTCCCCGGGCCTCTTTATCCACTTATCAGTCGTTGCTGAACGAGATCAGAGGGAACATCTCGATGTCGCCCTCGGCAAAGGGCAGCATCACCCCTTTACAGGACTACCGAGCCGGCTATAATTCGTCCGGCCGTCCCGTTTGATCGACTCTTCCGTTCGAAATCTCGCGTGCATTCGCCGATCTCTTTGAGACCCGCGGTGATCCGTGATCAAGATCAAGGTAAAAGTGGCCCTTTCGAGACGAATGATCTCTTGAGAAACTCAACCCTTTCCGAATATACCGGCATCGCGATCTCTTAACCGGCTAACCGACAACGTATCCCGGTAACCAGTTTAGCGTTTAACTTTGATGTACTAGCTTGCCGAGCAAAAACGATTGCCGGCGACGATTTGACCCCAAAGCCGTCGAATGACTTGGGAAACTAAATAAAATTCTGTCAGCGAAAATTCTTCTCTTCTGCGGAAATAAACACAGACTTCTATGCTAACTAAACTGCTCACTCCGTTGCCATCTTTGCACGGATAAAAATAGATTAGTTGATACAGCCAAGTTATAGCTTGCTAACGTAAATTTAACATTTATAACTAAGCGAATTTGATAGAATAGCAAAGAAAATATGTCTGAAAGCAGTTATGAGCATATTTTCTTTGCTACACTATCAAATTTGCTTAGTTGGAAATGTTAAACTTGCATTAGCAAACTGTAACTTGGCTGTCTATTTTTTTCCGTGTGATGCTAAAAATGTGGGTAGCCATTTATAGTTCCGATTATACTAATGCATGTATAAATCACACGGACAATATATTCACATGATACACTCAGTTCACGTGGTGCCATGGGCGCCCTTACAACTTTTTTTAAGGGGGGGCAGAGTGTAAAACTTAGAGTTGCCAAACGAATGTTTCTTCAAATAATATTTTTTAAAGAAATATTTATGCAGATTTTAATTTTTAATTGTATACATTTTAAACAAAAAATTATCTGGTTGTCGATAAAATCATTCTAAATTAAAAAAATTAAAATCCAGGGGGGGCATATGCCCCTCCTTGCCCCCCCTCATGGGCGCCCCTGCGTGGTACACAGACAGTGTATACACATATGCATATATCGGAACTAGTAATGGTAGCCGGGTGCGCTTCTGTCTCTTTCTATCATATGCAAAATAACTGAACTGAGCAATCTAGTTAGTATATAGAAGTATATAGAAGTCTGTGGAAATAAATGATATTAAACTCCATATGAGAATCATTCACAATTGAATTATTCTCTTGTTTAAAATATTTAAAATTAATATATAAAATTAAGTCATATATTTAAATATTAATATATAACCTAACGTTGTGTTCGATATCATAAAATCGTTAATTTATCAGTTTAAAGTTTCTTGATAACTATATAATAATTAAAAGCTAATCTCTTTTTCTCTCTCTCATCTTTCTCACACATACACACGTTACATCGTTACTTACCTACTTATTTTAATTATCCTTATCAATACATTAAAGCGAAAGCAAAATTAGAGAGAGAAGAAAGAAAAATTTGTGAAACAAAATATATTTCGACAACTTCTGATTTGAAAGGTAAAATGCGAGCGACTGACGCAACCGCGCCTGTTATCCGTGAAGTAAATTTGCAGTAATGTCGGCGATTGGCTGCAAAGTTTGTTAATCGTTCCACCTCAAGTTCTTGTCGCAAGCTCACGTTGTTGCACGCACGTACTGGCGTTTCCATTTACTCGTTCTCCCAACGGGATCATTTGGTGGCCGGGATCAACGGAGGGCCGCAAATCCACAAGGAGGGGCCAAGGTTGTCTCGATAGATAGATTGATAGCTTTATCTCGTTTAGGATAAAACAAAGTCCCTAAGGATGATAAAAAATTATAGAAAGTTTATACAAATTTTTTCTAGAGGCATTAGAGACTACATGGAATATATTTTTCTCATTGTAGACTTTATAATAAAAAAATTTTATTTTAAATTGAAAATTCATAAAGATCCTACGAGTTTTCTCGTGTTTAAAACCTTTACGAAATTTTATCAACTTTCTAAAAGCTGGAGAGTCTAATAATATAAATTTGAAGTCGTATTTTTCTCCTTTAAAAATAAATATTCCCCAGTTCAATCTCAAACTCTCTTGGAGTTAAAATTAATTTCGTCGAATTGTACACTCGGATTGTTTTCCGCATTTCCGGCGGAGATAAAAATCGTCAAAGAGACCCTCGGGCAACGTCAGCTAAACTTTCCACTCGCGTAAGCGTCGTGTAAGCAGTTCTAAAACGACCGGTAGCAACACGGACCACCAACGGGAGATCGTGTTGGACACGAGCGTCGTCGCTAACGAGAAAATTAGCCATTTGTGACCACACAGCTGAAACCGTCCGTTGCATTCGAACGTCTCTCGCGAGCGCCTCGTAATTGCGCGGATTCGTGTGGACGATGGCGAAATCGCGTGTATCGCCGTATCGTTTCGCGAGATTGCGAAAACTGATCCGGATTCCATTCTCTCTCGACGGAAACGCTGCCCATCCGGATTTTCACTTGGAATATCGCAGGAACGAAAAAAAAAAACAAACGCACTGAGCGCGAGCTGCAATCTGCTTCCTCTCTTCAAGATTTCGAGTTAAGATCGGAATCTTTTACGATGCACGCGCGGACGGAATTAATCCTCAGTACTCACACTGGGTTAGCGTAAAGGCGGAACCAGACTATGCGCGATTCGTAATTCGCGATTCGTGATTCGTATATTCGTGAATAGTGTAGAGGAAAAATTCGTCGATTCGCCATGCGCGATTCGCCATTCGCACTGATTCGCTAGCCGAGCTAGCCGACGAATTTTCCCTCTACACTATTCACGAATATACGAATCACGAATCGCGAATTACGAATCGCGCATAGTCTGGTTCCGCCTTAACCCGGCCGATTTTCAAAGTTGCGGCATTTTTTCCGATCCCTTTTTACTTATTGCAAAATATCTTTTGTGTTATGACTTTCTCACTCGATATTCTTTTTTTTCAGTCTTTAAACTATCGATTAAAAAAAATGAATTAAAATCGATGCATTACAAACCGAGATACAAGCAAAAGCGGGTTAGGAATACCCGAGTATGGGTAGATAGGGATTTTTTTGAAGTGTGGGTACTCAGAGTTAATAATATTAAAGAAAGAAACCGGCGGCGGTGTTGCGACGCTTTTAATAGCACAAATTACGCGAATGCCGGAACCCGTTGCAGACGACACGGTAACTTTCATTACAATAAAGTGTCGTGTACTTATATTTTTCTTGTTCTCTAGTCGCGTCGCCTGTTTGCGACGTAATAAAAATGTTAGAAATACATTGCGGACAAATTGCAGTTTTCAGAAATTAGAGTAAATTTGTCTCACGGATTTGAAGCGTGCTCTTTGCATGGATTACGAAGACATTAATTTCGTCAAGTTTAGGAATAGCAAAATGCAATTGGGAGGAGACTGCGTTTAATTATTGAATAGTCGATGTGCTCAGCAGAATGGTGTAGCGTCATCGATTAATACCTGATTGTCGCATGTATTTTCTCATGTGTGAATGCGCGATCTCAGCTGTAGATGTATTTGCTCGCTCCGATCGACGCGAAGCGCGTTTATCCGGATAAGCTGATTGGAGTACAGAAGCGAGGAGTGTCCACACGATTAAAGTCCCGTTATCGAGATTAACTCTCCTAACGTCTTACCCTTTGTCTACAATGCGTATTTAAGGCGTTAAGATTTAAGAAATTGACCAATCACAGTCGCATATGAGGAGAATAAACGATTGCGATTGGTCAATTTCTCAAGTCTTAACGCCTTAAATACGCATTGTAGACAAGGGGTTACATTCATATGTCTCCCGATTAAGCACGCTCAGTTTCTTCAAGAGTTTCTCTATCTAGATTCGAAATCGCGCCTTATAGTTTCTACGCGTTATCATTTGCCGCAAACACGTACTTCGTACACTTAACGAAAATTTAATACTCGCAGACAATATGAATGGGCTTAGTCTCTACAGAATTTAAGCTTGTTTTATTAAGAAAATATTTAACATCTGCTTGCTCTGGAAATTTTCGCTGAGAAACAATCGATCCGCCGAAGAATCCGCACGAATCAGAATCGAGACGGAGGATTTTGGAACGTAGCAGCCCGTGGCTTCTGTTTAGACGGTATTAGTTGTATCAAGATACGGGGCTTATGGCCCTCTCATGATCGCGCGCCGGCTTTTACGTGGAAGCTCAGAAAGCGAAGCTGCAAATCCGCGTGGGAGACGCCCGCGTCGCGACAGTTGCAATCGCCGCACCTTCGGCGAACGCCACCGCGGTTTGCATATTTATGACTGTTTATAATGTATAATTGACGGGGATCCGCGTGCCACATCGGGCCAGAAGCTACACCGCCTTCCGTGAGCCTCCGAATCAGATTAGCGGCTTTGCATTTCGGTCCGACTCCAGCGGTCGCGACCGCACCAGAGTAGCGGTCCTCTTCTCCTCTTCCATCAGCTTCCGCACCCTCATATCTGCTACGTGTGGTCAACGTAACGTCCGGAAATAATTCCGCAAATTGCACAACGGATCTGCTCTTGATTGCAATCAGAGTTGGCACATTATTCACATTTAGTATCCTGAGCGTATATAGAAGTGGAGGATCAAGGTTTCACAATTTCTGACCTTTCCATCCAACGTAACGGCGATAATCCCGAATGCGACGAAATATGCGAATATCTTGAGGAACGTTGAATACGCGATTTCAGAAAGGATATTTTCCATTATTATTCGGCCGTGTACTTAAGAACGCCCGCGAAACGTCGGATAACAGCGGTCCGGAGAGATTACTCCTTTTCGAAAGCTTTTATTCCAGAAAAGGCGCAATTTTTTTTACTGTTACACGAATAATTCGGTTTCTCAGCCGGTGTTATTTTCAAGACGACCGTACTGCGAGCGCGCAACCCTATGATTATACTTATCGCGCGTGCACCAGTCTGCATAATACAAGCGGTGCGGACGTGTTTCGCTATACATCTTTCGTCCGCCGCGCCGGCCGCGCTCGTAATAACCGTTTTAATCGGCGGTAGAGCCGCGAGGTTTCATTGACGTTTTATCGCGGCTGATTATTCTCGACACGCGAGCCTCTCTCGTGTCGGACAAACGAGCCGGATAAACTCTTTACTGCCGTGGCGAAAGCTCGCCTTTCGCGCGACCCGAACGTAATCCGGCGCCGCTTGTAAATTTCGCGAGGACGCTTTTATTCCCGCGCGCGTGTTTGCTCCTTCTTTTCCGTGACATTCATTTTCCTCCTCTGCGGCTTTCGCGTATTATGTTAAAGCTCCAATAACGAATAACATTTCGAGTATTACGCTTATACCTCTTATAAATTTACTATCCTACAAATGTAAAAGATCTGTTCCAGGTTCTATCTCCGAAAATAAAATAGCACCAGCTGCCTTTCTCTCGCAGTCTTTCTTTTTTGCGGAATCGACAGGCGGCGCAACGAGTCCGGCGATGTTAATTGTAATTTCGGTCGTGGACTTCGCGTCTTCCTTTTTATTCCACTCGCACCGGCACGACGAACGTCCGATACATCCTCCCTCGGCGTTTACTCTTTTTTTTTTCTCTTCTACCTCGTCGTCGACGCGCCGCATACTAACATCGATACTCGATCGCTAATTACAGGGCTCCGCGGGAGGGCGAGCGAAATCATAGGGTTAAGGAAGAACCCTCTTAATGGGCACTCCGGGGCCGCGCGCGGGAACCAGACGGGCCCTCTTCCGGAGAAGGGGGAGATGCCAGCTGCTTCTAATTGAGACATCAGTGTCGATATAAACCGGCCGCCCAGGCGCGACGTGAACCGACGCGTGAAACGCAAAGGCGTGCCCTGCCCCCCCCCCTGGTATAGATATACACACGCACGTGAGTAGATAGGTCCAACAACAACAACACGCGTTTTGGCGGATACAATATTCACGGCGGGCCCTGTGATCGAGCGGAGACGACCGGAAACGCGGGTCTCGCCGCTTCGCATCGTTGCCGACCCATTTCCTGTACGCATGCGGTGCTTGGCTATTTTGTGTCAGTCGATAGTTATCCAACTAACGACTCTTAATTTCGAAACGCATGCGCCAATCATGCCGCGTGAAAGTTCTCAATCGACCGTGCTGCCAGCCATTGTCTGCGGTCGAGTTCGTTTTTGCGATTGGAAGTAAGGGTACACAACGGTAATTAACCGCGGCATTTTTATGACGCGTTTTTATTACGCGCAATCGACACGTGCACAATCAAGGAGGACGTCACGATTAAAAAATAAATTCCAAATTTTTCACGATACCGTAACTCATTTTTCACAATATGAGAAAACGTGTGAAAATACTGTTTGCTGATAAGTTTGGCAAGAAAGAATTTTGCGTCATGTTTCTACGCGTTATGCGATGTCGCGATGTAAAATGTCCAGTACACGATTGAGAACCTCTATCGTGGACGGTATTGTAAGCAGGAACACGGTTTGATCGGGTGGAAAGCGCAGTGGGGCCGGCTTATCACGTGATTGGTAAATACGGAGAAATTATACATAATTAACATGTACCATATAATTAGCGGGTACAATATGGCATGTTCAACGCAACCATGATCTGATTATTTTAGCATTATGTGCTATGAAACATATTGGCAGCTTTCGAGTTTGTAGCTGTTGTGTACTACAGATTGGGAATATTATCCTTCAGTCCGCGACAAATTCTGTTTATTGTTTGCTGCAAATTCTGTTTAATTTCCATACCAAGCTGTTCTTTATCTCTAAAAGCCTTTCGTGGACTCCATCCCTGCTAGTAGGAACTTCAAAGACAAACTCAAACAACTGACCCTTGCAACATCGCGTTACTTAGGAAACAAGATACAAATCTCTCGAGCATCAATTTGACATCAGCGAATTTTGAAAATATAAAAAAGTGCGAAAAAAGTGATCGACGACGGATAGATGCCCGAAGAGCCGATTAATTCCACCAATAACCTCGCAACTCCCCCAAGTAGACGACAGCTGCCAGAATAGTCGAAAGTTCGACTCATATCGCGCCTATCGTCGTCGTCAGGGTCGTGACATTGGTTGCTCATATCCGGCATCAAACTGCGCGGAACAGCCCGAAGGCACCGGTTGGTGCAGGATATTGAAGTCCACTAATAACGCTCTCCCTCGAAAAATATTTGACGATCAGACACCGGCGGCATGGCGACCGCATTGGTGCCGAAGTGTGGTTCCACCCGATGCTCCCGTTCAAAACACGACTGAAATAATAATTTTTAATTAACGAAATTCTCAATGGATCAACTCTAACGAACGAACGCTGTCGCGATGTCGCATTCTGCACGTACAAAAGGTCGGCGGATCGCGAGGGTTAATTAAAAATTTGGCGACTTCGACACACTGGGCTAATTATCGAAATATTCATTTTCCGACGGTATACAAGCTTGTTAACGGTAGATGAAATGCAAGCGAAATTTATTAATTTTGACAATATTAAAAATCCCTTACACAATTTATATCTCTAAGAATCACATCGTTTCGAGATAATATCTTAGCCCCAGAGCAATCTTGCTTTCTGATATAATTAAAGAATCCCTAATAGTGCGCCGAATCAATTACCCAGATCGCATTCTACGGCGATACGCGATACACATATATACCATTCATCACCGACATAATACGTATTTTCTCATATCCCGAAAGTGCCTCGAAATTAGCCCCGTCCGTATCTTCCCTCTCGCTCTCCTCCTTTTATATTCCTCGATGAATCATCGGCCGAAACCGGCGTGTGACGGGCGTGCAAATCACAATTTTCCACGATTTCCACCGCCGGGGCCGGTGGTTCGCCGCATATATACGTTGCGCCGCGTGATTGCGTGTCGGTGTTTAAGAGAGAGAAACGCTGCACGTTGCGTGTCGGACGAGATCTAAGCGGATTAGCCCTCACCGCGCGTTTCCTCTTCGTCTTCTCCGCGCCACGCGGGACGTTCGTGGGAAAGCAGACGGCAGTCACGGGATCGACTTCACGCACGCGTGCATGTGCATGCACGCGCCTCTTCTCGCTCGCGCACACGGTCGATCGACGCGTGTTAATAGGCGGTCGGCTTCCTATCGAGATGGGATCGGTAGGATCCAATCTAACAGCTCAATCCGCTGTCCCGTCGCATCAAATCATTCCCAGCCGAAGTCCCGTGAAGGCTTCATGCCCATCTTAATGTAATTCGTAGGGTGAGGCTTACCCATCCGCGTTCTCGAGGGTAAAATTAGGGTCGCGATATGATGAAGCGTAATATAAATATCAACAGCCGTTCTCTCGCACAGATCGATATTATTTTAAATAAATAAAAATTAATTATAAAGGACTCTCAAAATTTAACAATAATGAAACTGGGCAATTGAGAGTGACAGCGCGGTAATTATTGCGCAATGATTATAATAATTGAGTAAAAAATATACGAGGGCGAGTCAATATTTATCCGCACTCTATTTTTTTTATTTATTATAACTACAATGGAGAACTTACAAATACAAAATCATTTTTCCACATAATCCCCTTGCTTTTCAACGCACTTAGTCCAGCGTTGCATCAGAGTGTTTATGCCTTCAGAAAAAAGTTTTCGATTTCGTTGTCAGCCACGCATGCACCATATCTTTTACGTGTTGATCCGAAGGAAACCGGCGACTTCTTACAATTACAGCTTCTTATAACATTAAAACCCCTTTCGACAATAAGCCTCGCTCTTTCAGATTATCATTCCTTTGGTCCACTAAGAAGTCGCCGGTTTCCTTCGGATCAACACGTAAAAGATATGGTGCATGCGTGGCTGACAACGAAACCGAAAACTTTTTTTCTGAAGGCATAAACTCTGATGCAACGCTGGACTAAGTGCGTTGAAAAGCAAGGGGATTATGCGGAAAAATTATATATTTGTAAGTTCTCCATTGTAGTTATAATAAATTTAAAAAATAGATTTACGGTTTTCAGGGAAGGGAAGATCTTATAGGGCGGTATTCATAGTCCGTTCTTATTTTAAGACCGTCTTAAGTAATGTCTTAAGACGCCAATACGGTTCTGTGATTGGTTTATGACATCTTAAGATTGTACTTAAGACGATCTTAAATATAAGAACCGACTATGAATACCGGCCATAGATGCTTATTAGCATAAAAAATTATTAAAATTCTGCTCGTTAAATGAACCAAAACCCATGGTCGCTAACATAGTAAGAATATTTCTAATTAATCAATTTAGCCAGTTGTTCGTCGAATATAATTTACTTTGATTTGTTATCTATTACTGGCGTAAGAGAAAGACGTTATTTGTAGTTTAAAAAATAGAGTGCGGATAAATATTGACTCACCCTCGTATTTACTTCTTTCATACATGAATATGTTATAACAATACGAACGTTTCGGTCTCGTTTCGAGCCATCTTCATATTATTTTAATATTATTTTAATATCGTAACTTTCGCAAGTACAATTGGTATCACTTTCGGTAAAAGTGAGATGGATCAAGCTCTAAGTCAAAATAGTAAATTTTAATATTATAATAATAAAATTATATTTAATTAAAATAAATATTACGATGGCGTATGATATTGATAATGAAATACACGAGACATTCTCAGTAATTCTGGGCATTCTGTGCAAGTGAAAATACAGTGTACCGCGCCCAAGTGGCAAGATGGTGGAAGCCACCTTACGAAGAGCCGTGGAACATCGCCGGAGGTCGATAGGTGCTTAGGCGCTTCGCAAAGCAGCCGGAATGAGCGCCGAGTTTGCGCCACGTCTGGGTGCACCGAAACTGTGCACACATGCACATGCAAAGGTTGCGGCCGCACCTGTGCACACACACGCATGTACACAAAAACACACATACACACACACGTGTCTCAGCACGCGCACCGCCGTGTACATTCGGGCTTTACAACCGGGCCCGTGCGCACCGTAAGACGTTTCCTTAATTAAACCCATCGATTCGCCGCCGACTGATTAGACTGCGGCGCCCCGGTAAGTACAGGGCGCGCGCGACGCTTCCCTTTTTGCGCCCTTCGTGCTCGGAGGACCTTGTCTTCGTCCTCCGACGAATCTCAATGCGCCGCGCATGAAAATCACGGTACTCATTTACGAAACGAGTGGCGCACTAAGAAATGCGCCCTTCGCATAATGGAACGTGATTACTCGAAATTTTGGAGATAAACATTGCGCTTATATAATCATCGCATCACATTTTCCGAAATAATATATTATTATTTTGTTTTCGGCTTTTAATAAATTGTCTCGGAGTACGTTGCGCATAAAATCCATCATGAAAATCCATCATCTTTTATATTCGATCCGTGTAATTTTATAACCAAATGACTCGTATTCAATCTGCATCTCGCTGAGAATTCAATTAAACTTGTCTATAAAATTGCAAAATACATCATCAAATTAAATCGTTCATTTAATCTTACATGTCTTTTTACGACATATATTTTTATGTGTTATACATATTAGCATCGTTAGTCTTTAATAATCGAAAATTCAAAGATATTTTAATGAAAGTAATTAAGTTTGAACAATACTCTTTTCTCTCTCTCTCTCTCTCTCTCTCTCTCTCTCTCTCTCTCTCTCTCACACACAGTATTTCCGATAATGTATAAATAAGCTACACGGAGAAAATTTTATATTAAAAATTACTATGTATGGTAGTAGCCGTGGACCATGCTGGAATTATAAAAATTTTTACTATGTTTTCACAAAAGAGTTTAATAATTATTAATATAATAACATAGTAAAAATATTTATAATTCCAGCAATGGTCCACGGCTACTGCCATACATAGTAATTTTTAATATAAAATTTTCTCCGTGTAAGATTATAAATTAACGAAAATGTAAAATGAAAGGATCTTGTCTTCCTTGCTATTATATTGAATGCGCTTGAGGCAAACCGGCGCGGAGGCCGATGGCGTTGACAAAACAAGTAACTCTCGCGAAGGCCTGTCTGCCGTGGATACTAATTAATGCCGAAAACTGCAATTACCGCAGCCCATCTTGATCCGGTCGAAATCTCTTAATGAGACTCTCGAGACAGCCGCGGTGAGTTCCTTAGTGCGTCCAAGGAGAATTCCTATGCGCTTGTTTGAGTTCAGTAGAATATTAATTTAGAGCCGTCTCCCTCCCGTTGAGTCCCCGGGGGACGTTTTTAATCGGAACCCCAGTTATTCCGTACATTACGTCTCGCCCAATATAGTGTCTGAAGAGTTTCTCCAATTGTTCCGCGTCTTAATCTTCTACGCTCGCTTCTTCGGGCGTTCAAATAATTTCAAGATGGCGTATACCTTCTAAACGACGAAGTTGCAACCGTAGAAATCAACGTTAATACATCGTTAACGGTCCGTACGATAAATATTAGCACGATAACTTTATCGTTATTAAAGCTGAACCAATTAGCAAAAATTGTTCGTTTGTCGTAAAAAAAGATGTTTATTAATACGTAAATATATTACTCAGGATTATTCGAAGAAATTAGTATAATCGTTCTTGCATAAAATAAATTTCTGTATTACGGAGAAAAAACTTTAGGATAAAGAAATTATTGAATTTCACATATTTAGCCTACACACAATTCTGTAAATTTATTCTATATATCTAATACATTGTATATTATATATCTATATGAAAAATCAAATTCTCCATTACATTTCATAACAAACTGGCCAAGTATTAAATAAAAATGTACAGAAGCTTAACTTGCCGAAAATTTGGACGTTGAGAAACATTAATGCCCATTTCCACTAATGTAGATTAACTTTAATCTCGGTTTAACTTACTCTTTATCTTTTTCTAGTTCTAAGAATTAGAAAGAGATAAAGAGTAAGTTAACCCGAGATTAAAGTTAATCTACATTGGTGGAAATGAACATAAATGAACGTAGTTGTTGGGTAACAATATCGTACAACAATATTGACTGATGTATAGATGTATGCTTAACATCGGCGCCCTCGCTTGTGTTCTACGAGTGCACTTGCTTTATCAGAATTGCAAATTCGCCAGTTCCGCGAGGAGGACAACGACGAGAGGCGAAGAGGAAAGGGCGGGCAAGAGCAGAGAGTAGAATGAGAGAGAGAGCGTGGAGGGCGGAACGTGCCTTACAGTTGCAAGGGAGTCGAGTACCCGGGCTAGGTATGCCATTAAGTCGACTTGCCGAGCTAATAACCGCGACGTTGCTCTCTTTACGGCATTACCATCGATTAATCTCATCGACGAATGGCAGCTGATAAAATCGATTCGCGAAGTTCGTTCGCTCGCTCGCTCGGCGAAATTCGTTCCGGCGTGTAAGTAACGTATCCCTCGTATCCCGACGGTGCTCACGGCACCGTCGCCTTCGAGATCAGAAGTTATTTGGTCGAACATCGCGCCCGGGAACTTGCGCGTAATTCTCGGGCCCGATAAGGATCCGCGAGCACCTTCTTGGAGGACGAAAATGTGACGCGCGTTCCCTACGCGCATTAATCGGGAGTCTGTGAATCGCCCGTTACGCGAGCGGAAACGAAAGGAGAGATTACGCACGGTGTCTCAAGCGCGAGGTTAATTAAAAGTTCCTTAATTTTGCGCACGTATGTTTACCCTCATGATCCGCTTCCGGGAACTCGCGACTGCGACTACGGTAAATAAGTACCTATCTACTCGTAGCGAGTACATCGTGGATCTTGGAAATTGCACGAAAGCAAATATATATATTATCTTGAATTTTCTTACTTTGATTTCTGTTAATTTGAAATTAATTTAACATGCAAATTAAGTGCCACAGAAGACCGATATCTTGTTGATTCGTGAGATTTATATTTGTAAGTAAATTTTTATTATTTCTTTAATTAATGTTTAAATATATCTATGTTTTTCCAAGGAAATGGCATATGTGTCCTTTACATCTCGGTAATTGCTTCTTCCGAAAAAAGACTGTTATTTCTTTCATCTCTATGTTATTTTTGCCAGTCCGTTACTTCGAGTGCACTTCTTTGTAGCTGCATTTTCCACGCTTGAGATGAAACAAGCATGTATTCCCGTTTCATATCGAGAAAGGAGACACAAAGCAAGCGTGCAAAGTGCGACCGAGAGGAGCGGACAGCCTAATTCAACGATGCAAGACACATCGTTATCGTCGCGAAGCCCACGTCAGCCACGAAACTGCCGGAGCTCTCCTCTCTCGCATCCGACGAAGAGTCAAGGTTGTATCAATAACTAAGGGATAGGTCCGGCCGAGCTTTTACCGCAAGCTGCCGGCGGCAACTTCCACTGGCGCGAGGGATATCCGGGGCAATGGATCGGGACGTGTCCCGGGATTTGCGGATTAGGTCGACCGCCGGCGGAGGAACGCCGTTACGTCTGCGTCTGGCTTAACCGCGGGAATAGATAACGTTACCGAAGGATATACCGAGCCGGATAGTTATGGGCTCACATTTTACACCACCGCCGCCGCTGCCGGCCCCTTCCGGCATCGCTCTAGCGAGGTATAGCAGCGCTGCTTCCAGAAATGCAACATGCCCGCTTTTACTTCGCAAGGAGATAATGGACCACTTGATCAAGACCTCGAGGACCATCGAAGCTACGCTATTGGCTGATTTACGAAGAACGAACGTGAACGATGAAGTGCGGAGTATATAAATATTATTTTATTACTAAACGTCATTTTATTACAAATATATAAGTTACTTTAAAAGCAGACGTACTAGAAAGAAAATCGCAAGTTTACATTTGTGTAAAAATTATACAAAAAGTAGAAATTATTATTTATCAATCTCAATTATTATAATATTACGATAATAATTTAATAATTACAATAAGATAGAAAATGATAAATCTAAAAAAATAAAAATGATGGAATTATGTATATTTAAAACTAATAGGAATGGAACATATAACACTTTGTAATATTAATGACAATTCAGAAATTATATTAAGCGACAAAAGTACCTGTGTGAAGTTAATCCCCCAATATAAAAAAATCAAAAATTTTCTTTTTGCAAACGTTTGCCCATCGTTTGCCCACGAATGCCCCGTTGGAATTTTTGTTTGCCCCCTCTAATTCAAAAGTTATAAGCAATTCAATTTTTGATTTTTAACGTTGGGGGCCAGTGTGAAGTAGCCCCCCCCCCTCAATTGAATTGCTTATAACTTTTGAACTAGAGAGGAGCAAACAAAAATTCCAATGGGACATTCGTGTGCAAACGATGAGCAAACGTTTGCAAAAAGAAAATTTTTGATTTTTCAATGTTGGGGAGCCAGTGTGAAGTTGGCCCCCCCCCCCAAATTAAATTGCTTATAACTTTTGAACTAAAGGGGGCAAAAAGAAGAGGGGTTTGCAAAAAGAAAATTTTTGATTTTTTGACATTGGGGGGCTAACTTCACACAGATGACAAAAGTTCTTTTACTACACTTAGGTCAATTTGAACCAATAATAAGGGAAACTGTACTTTACGTAAATGTTTCAGAAAAGTACTTCAATTCTATCTTTCATAACGTATCTTCATAATGAGTAGAAATATTTTTCTGATACTTGAAAGTGCTTTACTGGGCCTTTGTCCAATCATCATACATGGTGCAGAATTAAATAGGAAATTAAATATAACGTCGTGGAAAAATAGCGGGCGCGCCATCAACTGAATAAAAACGAGCCGGCGATCCTTCTTTCTCTCTCGGAACAGAATTCCACTGGAAGCCCATATCCGTTCCCAGAAATATCCAGCGATAACAAGTCCTGGGCAAAATGAATTTGACGTTTCAATTTGCCGGTAAGTTCATTCTCTCACCGGTTTCCGGAAAGCGCCGCGGATATATCCGCGTGCGAAATTCCGGCCCCGCGGCGAACTTATCGTACACCTATATCCACATACACGTCGACTTCCTTATAATATTACAGAGTCGGGGACAGGTAACGAACCAAGCATTGGTCCTGTAAGTAAATCAGTGTAACAAGCCGTCCTATCTACCGTTCAAGTGGAAGCTCGCGAGAGCGGCGGGCGGCGAGGCAGCTTTGAGCCGGAAGGCAGAACCCGGAACTTCTTCGTTCACGCTCGAACTGGCTCCTTCGATTTGGCTTAAGGGCCCGATCCCTTTTGCCGCACGCGGAAACCCGGCACGCTCGGCAAATTTTTCCCCGCGATCTTGAAGAAACGCAGGGAATATTACCGTATCCTATTCCGCGATCGGAGAGGAGTTGATCGAGAAAAAAAAAATTTATTCCGGTTGTTCACTTTATATATTTAACTCTGCTATTCATTTATTGTTATTTTCATTTATTGTTATGTTGGAAGACTAAATTATTGAGATATATATGTCACATTTAAAACATACTGTGCTGGACGAAAGTATTGGCACATCGCGGTTACTGTTATAGAAAACGGCCTATATCTCTAAAGAAAATGACAGTAAAATGTTAATTTTTATTTTTTGGTTTACATATAATTACGTGTTATAAAAACATTAACATATTTAAATAACAAATGCAGTTGCACAAGAAATTAAAAACGTCTCTCGAGAACGTTTCACCCTTGGACAAAACTTGGCACAACTGACAAATTATGTGTATTCTTATTGGTAACAAATATAAAAGAAGTAATTATAAAAAAAGTAATTATAAAAAAGGATTATCAACTAAATACTAGTTGCTTTTTTATAAAGCCTTTCTTCATTATTACAGTTAAATGTGCCAATATTTTTGTTCAAAGATAGAATGTTCTCAAAAAAGGTTGTTATTTTTCTTTGGTGACTACGTTGATTTATGTCAATTTATATAACGTACTATTAAATGTAAAGCATCAACTTTTTACAAAAATAAACGGTTTGCTGCTATTTTCTTTGAAAATATTTACTATTTTATAGTAGCAACCGCACCAATGTGCCAATACTTTCGTCCAGCTCTGCATATAGTTTAATGTATATCCTTTATTGCAAATTGAATTTTATTTAAGGAAACTTATTTATACGAAAATCTTATTTCAATCGATGCGATTGAAAATGCTACAAGCACCTCTTTTTCTGTAAACGTGCGAAAATTAGACGTCAATCGTTTTCGAAAGCGCGTCCTTTATTTCAGAAACAGCAGACCCGTCTGATCCTCATGCGTATGCGTGGCGAGTGAAGCGGATATTACTCAAACATAAATCTGGTAGCAGCCATCGGCGAATGGACCTGGCGGCCGGCCAGGACGCTTCTTATAAGTTATAAGTCGGGGTTATACGCCGACGAGGCTTTTACGCGGCGTGTGTGTGCGTTCAGTCAACGGTTAACGATGTGTCAAAACTATTTTCGTTTCCACTTTTCACGATACATTTATGACGCGAGCTTTACGACGGGCGTGCGTCGACTCGTCACGCTGTAGCGCGCAAAAACTACAGATAGAAGCATGAGCATGAGGTCAATCCACAAAGTGTCGTGCGGAACAAGGAGATAAACGACAATTTACGACGAATACGAAGGATGCGAGCGAGAATAGAGTCATATCGCGACGAATAATCCCAATCGAACTTATTATCGAACAAACTAAGAGAAACAATGACAAATGAGGAATAATGTAACTAAAAATATTTTTCTGTAACATTTGATCTTTCTGCTGCTGAGGAAAATGATGAAATCAACGTACAAGTTTCTCCCGCGTGTCCAAATGTTAAATAAATAATTTTCTTTGTCGTTCCGTGCACTAGGACGCGAGAGTAATAGACGAGAAACGGCAATATAAATAATTCCAGATTAAAACTTGCGCTAGCAACTTACGTTGGGGAACTGCACCGTGGTAACTCGGTCTCTGGTAATGGCACAGAGTTAACTCCGAAAATTCGAAACTACGAAAGAAGATCAAGTTTTCGCGAGGGATAAGTGCACGTTGCTCAAAGGGACGGACAGTCCCGGAACACCGCGCGTAAAAGAGGCGAAGGAGTAATCGGGTTATGATACCGGGGGGTTAATTGCATTTCGCCGCGGTTACATCGAGATTCCGTTTGCCCCGTGGACTGGGAAACGAGCATCATAATTATTTCACGACGACGGCGGAAGCGAGTGCCCGGTTGCTCTCTCGTCGGCGCGCGACAGAAACGAGGGGAAAAGAGACCCGGGCGAAAAGGCGCTCGTTCGCGCGAGCGAACGCGAGGTTGCGGCGCCACATAAGCGTCTCCGAGGTATTTAATTCACGTCGAAGTACGGTTCCCGTACAAAAGGGAATAGGACACTCAAGGGGAGAGAGAGAGAGAGAGAGAGAGAGAGAGAGAGAGCAACAGAAGGAAGCGGGTCGCCAAACGCGGCTGGATGAACAGTACCCGTGTTTCCCCTAACCGCAACGACCGAGAGAAACAGCAGCCAGCCGACTCCTTTACTCCGGTTATCCCTGTGCACGGATACGTCTTACGACCCAACCGGGTCCTATGCGCGCGCGTGTTTACACATGTAAACCCTACGTTTTCCGCGAGCGTCCGCGTAGTTAGCAAACTCGAACTACGGACCTTTGTCGATTACACCGCGATTGCATCGCTAATCCGCATAAGTACTTATTATTATACGTGAATTAAGAAAGCTCTTTTACATCGAACGATATTTGTAGAATAAAAAAGTAACATTTTCATCGCTCAACCTTTGATTTTCGCGAGCACATTTTCAGCATTGATAGAACGCTCTAAGTATACTATTAGAATTAATTAAGGAAACCATTCCCTTTTCACTTTTTATGATTATAGTTAATGGATAGGATGATCCATTACTCCGGGGTGATGGATTCCGGTTCCATTAGATAAATGAAGAGGCAATGCATTTTTTCTATAATGTTGAAAGTAATTCCGGTTAAAAGATTAATCGCGGCATTGCTGCAGTCCGTAGACACGAGATGTGTAGCGGGCTTTACGTTCTATGGCTCAACCGAGTGCCATGCGACCTCAAATCCATGCTCCACGGTCGTTGTCCATAAAGCGGAGAAACGGTAATGATCCCCGTGGCGATTAGCTTCTGCTGCTTGTTACCGGAGATTCTCTCGTAAGTTCCCTTCGTCTAACTTCCCCGCAACCGCTTCTTACGCGACGGTTACACACCTTGTGATTGGATTAACAAATCATTAGACCCTTACCGGAAATGATATTGATACTCGTTCTCGATCGAAGAGCACTCTATCTCTCGAACGAGATTGATTTATGGAATAATTTAAAAAATCTTAATATAAAAAAATTGAGAAGACCTATTCATCATTGAAAATTCTACACAGAAAAAAAGCTGTTGCTTCAATTAAAGTGGTATCACGGGGTGCCAAAAACATAAAGTAGTTCATTTAATTGATATTATTAATAGATCCAATTTGGATTATTAAAACAATGATTGAATTATTGGTTTAAAAATACAGACATTGGGTCTAATAATAAATACAATTGAATGAACTACTTATGTTTTTGGCACCCCGTGATACCACTTTAATTGAAGCAACAGCTTTTTTTGTCAGTGTAGAATTAAAGTTAGGATAAACACTTTTTCTGCCGTCAAAGAGACTATTTCGCGATAATATAGAAATGTATAGAATACGGCACGGAACTTATTCGTAAGAATTTCCATTTGACGATATCTGAAGGCGTTATTCACGCAGGCACAACGAATCGCGTGTCTTCCTCAGCTCCCTCCTGCATCGATACCTCGACGCTCGGCATGTGCGGATTTTCCCGACACGTTGTGGAAGTGCATCGTCAAAGCGCGGCCGATATATCTCGCCCTCGATATGTCGACTCGACGCCAGTAGACGGAAAAAGAAATCTCGAGGACTCTCTCTCTCTCTCTCTCTCTCTCTCTCTTTCTAAGTTCGTGCAGAGATGCGATAGCCGTGGGACGGATGGGTTCTCGTCTGTTCGATATAGCGTGTGGAAGTTTCCCGGGACAGAGGTCCTTTCGCCGGTTGCCAACCGGCCGGCAACCCCCATCGCTCTAGTAACACCCGCGTAAAGTATAACTTTGCAGTTGCTGGATGGCGGAAACGTCCCAAGCAGCTGCGCTAGCCGGCTAGCTTGCCACTCGCTATATCGTGTTCCGATATCGTGCGGGATAGGTGATTTCTATTTAGAGCTGTTTACTGTACGCGAAATGGGAAACGTGCATGGCCGATAGACCGTACGTTTGACGAAAGCCGCAAGGAAGTGAATTCCACCACCTTCATCCTGGACAGCTGGATAGCAAGCATTTCAGTTGATATTTCCTTCTCGCGGGATAAAGATTATTTTGACATATGGGACACAAATAGATTTATTCATAAATGGATGATAAGATTAGATGTGTCATCGAAATACATTTTTTAATTATTTTATTGTCGATCAAGAAATTAAAATAATCTAAACAGCAAATGAATAATACGAAAGAGGATTTTTAATCCATAATTGTTTCAGGTTTATTGGAAAATATGTAAAAATTTTGCATATATATTGCAATAAACAGTTCATATTTACAAATAACAAAAGTTGTGCAATCGATGATTAGAAAAATTTCGGCAAATGTGTATTAAGAAAATAATGATTTAATAACGTCTGTATAGCGCTTTTTGAGATCAAACTCTGACGTCACATTCTCTATTTGCTAACAGAGAACAAATGAAGTAGTTAAAATCCCCCAATATGCGATGCCCCAAACCTCGCTTTACGCAGCTACACGCGCGGATGCACGTGCACAGTGGAGACGTGCAATCACTTCATATGTAAGCGGTCGTTCGGTTAAGCAACGCGTTTGCCATCCAATCTCGTCGCAACCCTTTGCTTGCTTACGAAATATCACAAACTCCTATAGGGTAATCAAACAATAATAAGCTGCCGTATGACGATATACACGACCGCGAACGTTGGCAATCTCGCTTGAAGCACCGAGACCGATTCAATTACGATCGCGTACGTCCCATCATTTGAAATGCGTTAATATTTTTCAGCACCCTTAGGCGAGAAATATAGAGTGCAGAGGGCTTGTTTCCATTATAAAAAATTTATAACGAGCTTACAATATAATAAAAATATCTTAACAGGAGGGATCGTCGGACAGTATTTGATTAGAAATTCTACGCAAATTCTTATCCCGCACGGAAAGAACGATTTTGCTGAAGTATAAAAAAATTTAGTCAGATACAGATCAGAAAATAATTATATTAGACTATCCAAAATAATTATGTAGGACGCTCAACCTGTTTGCTAGGATGTAAAAACTTTTTGCAGCATTGTCATTATGCTTCAGCGTCCTACATAATTATTTTGGATGATTCAACATAATTATTTTCAGATCTGTATCTAGTCAAATTTTTA
>NJRL01000050.1:148922-163858 GCA_003063815.1 Aphaenogaster rudis
TGGATCCTTTTTGAATTCATAACGATCACCTGTGCTATCTGGATTGATAGAATCACACAGCGAAATAAGAAGCAGGATATATAATTCGGCGAATACGTATCAAACGGTAAGGAAGGATTATTACGCGGAAATAGCATAGTTCCTTTATTGTGCGGCATTCACCTTCGATAAACAATCAGGAAAGAATCGGTGTCCGATGATTTCGAGGGAGTAAACGAGGTTGCCGGGAAGGAGAGTGCTCTCGAACGCCACGCGATTGAAGCGGGGGAAAATAACTGGAGTTTATCGGACTCTTTGAAGACCGAGATTGGAAAACGTCTCTTTCACGACTTTACGGTAGCTGTTGGAGGTGCCGCGAGAGCGGATGGAATAAGAAAAAGATAAAATAGCGCAGCTTCTATTCGACCGTTAATGAAACAGTGACGATCAACGACGAATCGTAAAGACCTTCTGTTCTCTTTATCGACGAGTCGTCGATAACGTTAACGCGTAACACGAATAAACGCTGTTTTGTCCCTCTTAACTCTTTTTTTACACTTGCATCGATCTTCAGGAATACATTTGTTCACAAATTCGGTGGATTATTCAACGCAGTCTTAAATTAAAAACATTATTAAATAAAATATAAGCTCAATTTACCAAACTTCTTTAATTTCAACGTTAAATGATTCATTAATTACGTGGTGAAATTTCTCACAAAGGCAAAACCGATAAAGAATTATGCGAGAATAATTATATTAATACGTAGATATATATAATTATATTAATACGTAGATATTAATATAATTATTACAAAGCGACTTACAGAGTACCGCGCGATAAATCGATGCGGATTCAACTAGCGGTAGCAATAATAGCGCTCGGGGAAGAGCGCCGTTATATTCCATCGCTCGATGAAACGACGTTCTCGCGGAGCCTCTCCGAGAGCGGCGAGTAGAATGTTGGAAGGACGGCTCTCTTTACGACACCAGCCATCTCTCTCTCTCTCTCTCTCTCTCCGCGCGCCGTCGAAAGAGTCTATAATTCTGCGGCGCTTCGACGGAATCCCCGAAAGAAAGAGCGCGACGGAGGACTTAAGCCTGATCTACGGCTCTCGTTACTTCGCCCGCTTCGTGGCCTGCCTCCAACCCCGAGCAGGAACCATCTCTTACCTATCTACCTACCCACCTACGCGCCCCGGAGTAGGTTGCATAACGATAGGATCTCGCGCACGTTGCACACGTGCCAGGGAAAGCCTTTGTTCCATCTCCATCTCACGCCAGGTAAACCCCTTTGACGCCGTCACGTGCCAACGTTTAAATCTCGCGCCGGCTCTCGCCTGGCATAAAGCTCCTTTACGAGGGAGGGAAGAAATCGCGCTTATTTCGATCTCGTTAATGATCCTCGCAAGATTAGAGGCTCCAGTTGAACGGCGGAGGTCGTTAAGATCGCAGCAATTAGAGACGTTCGTTAAACCTCCGGTGAATTTTGAACCTTGAAAGGAATTAATTCTCTATATCATATATACAATTGTTTTTTCATTAGATATAAAATTTTATATTTATTAGGATATCCATTCTACTTTATAGCTCTTGTAAAATAAATTTTTATCTCTCTCTTTTCACCGGAGAAGTAATCCCTTCAATTGCTCAGGCGCGCGTATATTCAGTTCCTACAAATCCGGTAATTTCGCTGTTCGTAAATGTCCGATGCAATTCATCGTTTCGCGATTGTTTCATTATTTTTTCAGCGTATGAAATCCCGCTGTTCGTTTACGATACTATAAAAAATCGACGTCTGCCTAAAATTGGGATTTTATTTTTCCGGTTATCAATAGTGGAGCAATTCGTCGAGCGTTTAGTCATCATGCTGCTCATCATCGTTCCTATTGACCGAAAGTGCACGCACGCATCGTCGATGCGTGCGGGCCGCGCGTGAGGGCACGTTTTCTGAATGCCTATTCAGCGAATTTTGTAAGCAATAAATGGAACCATATTTGGTATTTACGGGTCGTTCATGGGCCACAGGCGAATGTAAATGGTTTTAAACTGCAATCGGCGATTCATTCGCCGGCCCCTCGGCGACTCGGCGAAAAAGTGCTCGGCGAAAATTGAATAATCGAGTCACTCGTCAACGGACGCGGTTGTGTCAATGAATTTTGCATGCGGCCCTTTTGAAAGTATAATGTTATTGTGTGATCCAATATTGTGGTAGACGTTTTTACGAGTACGCACAACCTCGCTAACAAGCAACAATTACATTCGGACAGTTCTCGTAACGGGAAAAAGTATGCATACACACACATAAGGGCAAATTTGAGATATTTTTATTGTACAAAATGTATTTATAAATTAATATTATTAACCAATAAATGATAAAATCGCGGACTCAATGGTTAATTTGTGAATTGAATTAAAACTTGCGTTAAGAGTCTATCTGTTAAATAAAATACAGACTTGGTTCTTTTTATATCAAAGTGATTAAGTCGATTTAATTGGAGAAAGATTGTAGAAGCAATATTACCAATAATATAAAACTCCAGTCATACTAAATCAATGTTACACGGCGCTAAATTAGATCGGTATTAACGTGACAAACTTCCCATTTTTTAGCGATCACGATCGTGGCTTCGAGCTCGCTGTCGTTCGTCACTGTCGGGCAACGAGAAAGGACGAAAATCCTGGTGATCCAGGTCGAAGTTGAGTGCGGTGGAGGCAAGGAGAGAGCTCGCTTGCACTCGCACCATTACTCTCGAGTACTTTGTGACAGCCGATAATTGGACGTGTCCTTTGATCCCCCCGGCGCTACCCTCATCCGGCAGGATTTCCAGATTTTGCGACGGATCGGTGATAGATCGGCGGCACGCGCCATGTTTTGTCCAATATATTTTTTGTCTCTTCTCACTTTCGCGTTACTCTGATCTTTCTTTCCGGCGGAGAAGTGATTTTTATCTTGACGGGACGAATCTTCGTTTTTCACTTTGCTTATACGTAGAAAATTCGCACGATTTGATTTTCACCTTGGACGGAAATTATATAGCAAGCTAAACGACGTAATTTTAAATTTAGCTTGTTCGGACTCGTTTATATCTTTAATGCTAAATAATTCACAAGTGGAGTACCATCGAAATTTTCGCTCAGCGAAAACTGACCCCGAACTCGTCATAAATCTTTTCTTTCGTCCGCAACGTGTAAGGTCTCATTTTTAGTCGACGCCACGCTTTATTTCCTTAGCTATCAACTCCACGATTTCACGAAGTTGATAATTCTAGGTTAATGAGAATTTTATCCCTGCCAGATATCGCGCGGCAATCAATAAAACACTATTCAACGACGAGGTTTTTTTGGTGCGATCGTTTTGCACGGATTAAAAGTTAATTCTCGCTCTAATTGGAAATATGATCGCGGCGGGTTGTAAAAGAGGGAGTCGTTACCGCCGATAACGAAGTGATCCGCGGAATATTGACCCGCACCTAAGAAAACGGAGACCAATCCCGTCGCCGTGGCTTTTAATCTCCCCGACGTCTATGACGACGGGAGTTCGCGTTTCTTTTTTCGCCAGGTGGAGATTAAAGATCTACTCGATCCAGGCAGAGAATAAGTTCTCCGGTCTCGATTCTCGCGGGACGAAAGGAGTAAAGGCGGTGCCAGGAAAAATTTTCCGATAATCTTCACTGAGTTGCGATCAACTCGGATCGACCTGAATGATCGCCGAATATCGTACGAGAGGTCCAGGATTTGGAGTCTCGTCTCCTTCGAGATGAGATCGGGAAAATCGAAAAGCGGCGGATAAGACGGCAGGAAAGGGTAGCCATTGTCACGTAGACTTCCAATTAAAGTCGGACGGACAGGCGCGGCAGGGCATAGGTCAGGAGCAACCCTTTGCGCGTTCGAATCCTCTCGATAGTCCTTCGTCTTTGGATGTGTCGGTTGATGTCCGCGTCACCGGTCGGACGAGTTTAGCTGGGCGAGAGAAAAAATGCCGTAGCCCCGCGGGGCGAGTCGGGGTTTATAATTGAATTCGCTTGTTGCCGCTGATGGGCAACCGATTGCTTTCGTTTAGCAAACACTAACTTTTAATTATTTCCTTCCACGTGCACGGGGCGGGCGGGCGAGCGAGACGAGAGCTCGCGTGCGGGCGAGAGATTGATTCGGCTAAACAGTTCGCAACAACGAATTCTACGCGGCTGCGTGAGACGCCAAAAAAATATACAAGGCTCGCGTACAGGATGTATCAAAAACTGATTGTAGATATCGATGATAGTGGCATGAGGGTAGAAGAAGATGTCATTTGTTTCGGCGCGTTAATCACTTAGGAGTTACAAAGTTGGAATTATGAGATCTCATCAAAGATGAGACAACATTTGCGAATTAAACATCAAGATTGGAATAAAATCTCTTTAATTAAGCCGAAGTAGACTTTATTAAAACATAGGGCTTTAATGTTCGGCAAATATTTTCTTCTCACAAACTAGATTTTAATAATAAGTTAATATGTTTGGCACGCGTGATAATTGGCAAATTGGTTTCAAATTCGCAAGATAATTTGGAATTAAAACTTTTGAGACGTAAAACTTTTGGGACGTTCTATATGCATGCGCGTATACAAGGGAGAAAGAGAGAGACAGAGAAGCATAGAACAGGGAGAAAATATGGCAGGAAGAACACGGCGATACAACGCGCGAGGATTGTTGTCGAACCTAACTGCGCAAACATCGCCACCCGTTGATTGCTTCGATTCGCGCGGGTTTTGCATTCAGAATCGGCGACGAGGCCGCGTGGCGGTAAAAGAATTGTGTACGGAGGGCGAATTAATGCACGAGTCAAACTCGGAATTGGAAAAACAGAGCAGTTTCCGCGGTCGGTGGTTGCACGTGCTCGCACGCGTATGCACGAAACGATCGTTTTTCCCCGCGTTTACACCACGGTTCCATATCGCCCTTTTATACGAGGGTCCTCCGCCGGATTTCATAAAAATGATTGCTGCACGTCGAAAAACGGATGAACTTTTCGAAAAATTCGATTCAAGCGCAATAAGCATGCGTATTGAAGCAAGTGCATATTATATCTTTACAAACGAATTTTTTTGCTACAAAAATTGCAATGAAATTTATTTAAAAAGGAGACACAAAGATTACTTGCGTTTGCATGTAATGCATCCATATTTTTTTTCTTATTTGATTTGTACTTTTACACGGAAAGAATGGTTTTGCTGAAATAACTAAAAATTTGGCCAGATACAGATTTGAAAATAATTTTGTTGAGCCATCAAAATATTTATTTAGGACGCCCAAAATAGTTGCTGGAATATCAAAACTTTTTGCAGCATTATCATCATGTTTGAACGTCCCACATAGTTACTTTCGATGGTCTAACAAAATTATTTTCAGACCTGTCTGGCCAAATTTTTAGATACTTCAGCAAAACCGTTCTTTCTGTGTAGTGTCGTCCTGGTGGTTGCTGATTATCTTCTACCTTAATTAACTCCTGTTAGTATTCTATAATTGGCATCATGCGAGAGATAATCTAACGAGCTGTCGACTGTGTTTTACACGCCTCAAATTGGCGACGAACGAAATCGCGAAAACGATCTTCAATAAATTATCACAGATTATCTACAGAATTTAAAATCCAAATTCGAACAAATATATTGCTGGACGCGCTCCGTAATAGAGTAAACGGCGCGCACATATGGGTGACAATTTTATAGTTTACTTCTCCGGCCGGTGACTAATTGAACAGCCAAATTAGCGGTGATTACTGTAATTTTCACGACGCGGGTAATAAAGCGCCGTATGCTGCCGCGCCCAATTGCGCCCCGCTATTTGCGCCCTTCCGGCTTATTATGTGAGGTGTCCCGTAATTTTCGTCCGCGCTGTTAAAGCCGACGTTTAAATACTATCCGATAGGTGATACCATAAAAAATGTTGATAAATTTTACGCTTCTGTCCCAATGACAACCAATTAAGTGTTCGAATCGCTTTCAATTCGTCCAATTTTCCGCACGATGGAATCCAGCACGCTAACCATCGCTCAATTCATTTTCGATTAATTTGACGACGATTCCCCAACAATAAAAGTCTTATTGGACGTTCTCGTGATTCTTGAATCTTTAAGATTAAATATGTCAGACGCAATTAAAGCGCGAACAGGTATTAAAATAAATGAATATTTATAGTCATGACCCAGGTAGCAAGTTGACGTTATTTGTCGTCATTTTGACGTCAAAATGACGTCTAATGTCGTCAAAATAACGACAAATAATATCAGCTTGCTACCTGGGAAAGGTGTTCAATGTAAAAAACGACAAATTTGTCATCAAGTTTAAGGTAGCGCCGAGACATTTCGTGGATGATAAAAGGAGGCTTGGTTGAAAAGATGCAATCGCTGCATCATTGTTTTCTCCAAAAAAAAAAGAGCTGCAGGTGGACGATGCATTCGACTGCAGGTGGACGCCCGAGCAATTAACGAGCCGAGCGTTTAGCATAGATAATCACTCGCGGGAGCCGGGGCCAGCGAAATGCTGCGCTGGTTCTCTACGCGTCCGCGTTCCCCGATGCAATTATCAATCGGGAGAGCCCGATGTGCATTAACATAATCAGATCAACCGGCCGCGGCTGCCGCCGTACCAAACCGTTCCGCAACCCCTTCCGGACCGAAAGGCCGCTCTCGCTCGCCTTCCCGCCATCTATTTCGCCGCCGTCAGCTTCGCGCCGAATCGAACCGATCCCACCGTTTCTCTGTGCCGCAACAACGCAATTAATCCCAAATGCGGCATGATGACGTGGCCGAAAACGCGGAGCTGAAAACTGCTGCGAAGGCGCCGAGCGATTATCCCGGTTCACTACCAATCCAATCGCGTGCACCTATCGCCGCGATCCGATCAACGATAGCGCCTTATTCCGTCATTAGGATGAATGGAACTCGATAGTTGATAGCAATAAAATCTTTTACAGTCAAACATGATGAGGTACATAGCGAATGCGATAGCTGAACGGAGAATCGCTAAGCAAATGGATATTTGTAATATTATAGCGGTATAGATATCCACTAGCGATTCACTATTAATACGTGATAATCATATGTAAATTCAAGGAAAATAGCACTATATGTCATAAGCAGCTTGCGCACGACATAATTAAACACTAATATCCTACATTCGCTAGATATCGCGGTAAATTGAGTTTGCGGAGGCATCGATCGGTTCAAATCCCGAGATGGAAAACTAACATTTGTGTTCGACGGAATACAATACGTATGTATATATGGAAAAAACGGTTTTGCCGAAATATCTAAAAATTTAACCAGATATATAGTTGAAAATAGTTATGTTAGATCATCTAAATAATTATAATGGGCGCTCAAGCTGATTATTAGAATGTTAAAACCTTTCGCAGCATTATAATCATGCTTGAGAGTCTTGCATAATTATATTTTGATGGTCCAACATAATTATTTTCAGCTCTGGCTAAATTTTTAGATACTTCAGCAAAACTGTTCTCTCAATGTTTGAAAAAAATAGTAGCTACAATGAATGTCTTTATTAATATGCAGAAACATCTCTAATATTTTATTGCAGTAAAAAATATTTTTTGATTAAAAAATATTGATCATACGTGAAGAACTAATTGCGCAGAGCTCTCTTTCCTATTCACAGGTTTGCCAATTTTTGCAATACACAGATTAATAACCGACACAGTGTAAAAAAGACGCCATAATATGCTATGCTAATAATTACAATGTAACACTCGTAGCAGGATAAATAACAAACGTGGCTTACGCGAGCATCCGGAAATGGCAGTTACGATCTAATAAATCGCGGGGGGGTGCTCGATTAAGGTTAATGTAAAGAATAATGTACTTTTATCGGCGATAACCTAAGTGCCGGCCCGTGTAATTTACAGCGCGGGCCATTAGCTCGAATGAGGGTCGATAGGATAGTAATAACCACTATATGGGCGAACTGCACGAGAGAGGACGCGCCCGTAATAATGGCGAGCGGATTAATAAACACTACGAGTGGACTACAGTCCACTGCTAAGCGAGATTTATTAATGAGTCGCGCGATCGTAAGGCCGAGGACCGATAAATATTTCATAGGTATCGCGCGACGCTAAAACCGATATAAATATATTAACGATGATCGATAGGGTCCTAAGTATCCGTATCATTAATTGCTCGCCGGCGCAGGTCCGCGTCACGCGCGAGGGAGGGCAATTAAAAGAGTAAAAGGGCGCAAGGAGCTCGGCTGTTACTTCGCGAAGTAAATTTAGAGACGGGCGTATCGAGGATCTAACGTACCCGAAACGCGCCGCGGCTAATGATCCGACTAATTAAGCTTCGTTAGGCGAAGAATTTCCGGAAGAAACACGGGTCGTGCATTAACGCTTTTCCGTAAGTAATTAGTATTACGTAAACTGGCACGCGGACCATAGTTTGACAACACCGACATTCTTGGATATTTCTGGCGAGTCACCTTCGTGCTCGTCGTTTCGAAAACTGCGACGCCGCAAGAACGAATGGGTCTAGGGTGGCTCGGCAAAGAAAAAGGTATAAGGTATAAACTTAGTAATGTTGAGTCATCTTCGCACTATATATCGTATAGTAGTTTCCAAGTCGCGCTAACGGCATCGTCGAAGTAATATACGGAGGTAAATTTGATGCATCACGTAGAATAAATTAATTATTAATGTTAGCCTCACATTTATATAAATATGGGATTAAAAAGGATTCAAGACTTTAACGGTTTAAAAAGGGGAAATAAGAATCACGTCAAGAAATGAGATGCGAAAAGTCAGCAAGGAATATGGAAGTGGTACACGCCTCAGTGAATTTCCTCCCAAAAAATTTCCCAGAAATAGTATATCAGAAAGGTATGTATATGAATCACTCAGGGAGCATTTACGGACGGCACCCTTCGAATCTGCTGAATTACGAGTCGTGTGGAGAAAAATCGACGGGCTCTTATGCGAGATCTTATGCGACGGGGCTTCGCCCGGGATGAAATTCGAGTTCTCGAATTTTCGCGAACCATTCCGCTCGTTGTCTCCCGCTCGGGAGAGAAAATGTCGCGCGCGTACACTTGAGAGGTAGGCACTCCTCGCCAAAGACGCGATACATATTCTTATTTGTTGCCGCGCAATATTTCCGCCGCTTCCGTGAAAACGTATACGCACGACGGATTCCTAAGGGAATTGCGTTCCTCCACCCTTCGCGAATTCCGCCGTGTCGCCGGGGAGACATCGAGTCGGTTTCCAGTTTCGCTTCGACGTGGGTGAACACGAGTCCTCCTCCTCAAGCCCGAATCCCGGAAAAGAATGGGAAATAGAGAGATTGGGTAGGGTAGGAGAGGGAGGGTATACGCCGTCTTTCCCGATAGAATCTTGCCTTGCTCTTCCATCTTTCGGGGAATTGGAACGACTCTGCGGGCTCGACCCTTCGTATAGGCCGCCTTTCTCCTTCCAAAAACCTCAAGCAAAAACGCGATTTTTCATGGGAAAACGGAAACCTCGCGGGACATCTATATCGCTGAAATATAGAGGCGTTTTGGTGACTCCTCGTAAACAGACGCTCACAATCAGTCTGAACCTTTCAAAAATAGCTATACTAACCGACAGTTAAAAATTCTCATTTTTTGATTGAGGATTAATATCGACGATAATTTAAATTTGGAGAGTTACTTGAAATTAATCAAAGATTAAAGTTACGCACTTTAATCTTCGTATCTCCAAAGTATCACTTATCAATACCTACGTTTTCAGTCGCTTATTACTCGGGAACTGTTTACATTGGATATACTTTCGTTAAGAAAGATCTATTTCAGACTGATTCAAGAGATATGTGGACGAAAGGAGTGGCTCTACAGGACGCCGTATAATTGCACCGCTGGCTAGCACCTTGCGGTCGGGGACGAGAGTGCACTCTCGCATTCCGCGGACGTAGCCGGCCACGAGAGAGCTAATGCCTCGTCCAGCTGGATGTCGCACGTCCGAGAGTACGCCAACGTTTCGCAGGAGCTCGAGCGAATATCCTTGTCCGGCCGCGTTAACGCGGTCTCGCGAGCCGGACGACACGTCTCGCCTCGTTTTACAAGTGCCCTGAAAGACGTTAACAAGGCGGCGAGAGTCCGTGACTCTCATCCTCTCGACTGCCACCCTGCGTCACGTGTGATTAACGCGTGTCAGCCGGCGAGCGAAGTGTCCTATCTAGTTTGGAAAATCTTCTAAGACCAATATCACGCTTCGTATCCATGACTGGGAATGAAATGTAAGTGTCAAAAGTATCGTCCCAGGAATCTGGAGAAAAGATCTTCGCGTAGTTAAAAATGCGAAATTATAAAACGCGAATGACAAGTATTATCGAGATATTTCGTGCGTAAATATTGATTAAGCATCAGTACATGCATATTCCAACGTCGATGGGTAATTCTAGAGAACATTTATTTAAAAATCAAGTCCTTTCGTAGAGAAAGAACCTTCCATCTATGACATCAAAACTGTTTCTGACAGTCCAATTTATTTAAATTTGCCGAAATATGATGAACATAATTCTCTTCAAAAAAAGAAGATAATTATAGGAAAGATTTAATGTGAAAAATAAGACTTGTAAAGCCAATAGAGTTTTCGCTAAATTTTATTGAAATTCAACTGATGTAACTTTGCCGAGGCAAAATGTTCCGAGGGCTTTGAAAGGAATGCAATCTCCTGCCTCTCGATGCACGTTTTTCGCGCTCGGGATACGAGCTAAATCACCTCGTTCGCGATACCGCGTACGCAACACACCGCGTGCACGCGCACAGCTAATGAATCACCTGTTCCCACGTATGAAAAGCCCATTTTACGTTAATTTCTTTAATATTCCATTAAAATGGTTAACTTTGTCGGCGCAAAGGGGCGGGGTTATGAGCGGCGAGTTTTTAACGGGCTTCGCTGCCGCCCCTGGGAATAATAGCGCGTCCACACGCGCGCGTATTTTTCTACCACGCTCGCCGTCGCTCATATTGCGAAACGATATTACCCGCTTCATAACTATGTAACTAGTATAAATGTACTCGATACGCGCGGTTGAATGAAAAAGCCCGATCGATGCAGCGACGGCCTCACGGAAAACGTAGCTTTCTCGCGCTGCAAGCTCGAAACTCGCGAAACGCACACGAGGGAGAAAGAGGGAGAGGGAGAAAGAGGAAGAGAGTGTTCGCTCAACGACTCGCGCAAATTCGAGAATCGTGTAATAAACCTCGGGAATTCAATTTATCGAAAAGTTTCGCGCAACTATGTGGAAAAGAGAACCGCTCGCGGAAATAATTACGTGTACGCAAAAGCACGAGGCGATGCTGCGCTCGGATTTCTTGCGTTGCTTCTACGCTTTAAGCTTTCGAAAAAAAATCTGCATTAATAACTGCATACATTTGTTATTGCAATCGCGTTAATGATCCATCGATACACTTCTCCCCCTCCGCAATAAATGCGGTCGTAATACGACCTTTCAAACTAAATTTGATTTTCTTTCATCGCCGTTAAAACTGATTGTAGACTAATAGTGTAGAACCACCTCGAAATGGGACGTTAATATCGGATCAAGTATCTACCTGCGGCAGGTACACGGGCTGTAAAGATTCTCGAAAGGCTCGCTGTGACCGGGATTAGTTGTATGAACGACGCTGGAAGCCGGAAGGCATGTGGACGGATCGTAAAGCCGATAGTCGGCGGCTTAACGAGCCCGTTAAAGCAATCGCGGTGAGTCGCGTGTCCGAAGTGACGAGGGACATCCGCGCGTAGATCATAAAGAGGAAAAGAGAGGGAGGGGAGAAGAGAGACGGAGAGAGAAAATGCATTTATTTACAGTGGGATCTGGTAATCCCTTAACAGCACGTAATAAAAAAGCAAATAGTTTGGACATTAATCTACACTAAAAACGAAAAATATAACCAGAATTCGCGCAATGCTCGTACAAAGAGGGGAGAAATAAAATTAAGGGAGGCAAAGAGATAAATATATAAAATACTGCTGGAGATTTCGGGCAAAAATAAGAAGGAAGGTAAGACATATATATGACGATTAAAGGCCTATAGAATAAGACATAATCATGATCGAGAAATATAAGAATTATATTAAATTATTAATTACACAAATGAAGCATATATCATCACAATCTCGTTTAAGTATCCATAAAATAATTCCGAAGATAATTGTGAAAAATATAATAAAATAACTAAACTGTAAAAAAAAAGTACAGAGAGAAATACATGTGAAATCAAATGGCAATAATCACAATTTTACTGAATCAAAGAGGATTTATGCAAATATATGTTAGCTCGTAAAATTAATGAGATAGTGACAGTTATATAAAAGTATGTATAATTACTTTTAAAGTTATTATCATTAAAATGAGATTACTTTGTATTAATTGCTTTGAAGTTACTTTGTATAAATTAAATTGAAAATTAGATCAGAGAAATATAAATTCTCTTTGATTATCTACTTCTCGTGGTAATTGATAAATCAACCAGTCAGAAAGGGAAGAAATACAAGAGGAGGAAGACAAAGAGAGGAAGAGGGAGAAAAAAAAGAGATAGAGTCGCTGTTGACGCCACGTGCGAAAGGAGAGGCGAAAAGATTTATTGCCGCATAATGCGCGGCATGCTCTTGAACGCTGGTTATTATAATATCTCGACATGGTGAGCTACGCAACTCGGCGTATTATTATGATAAGTGCTCGTGTGGGAGTCATGAATGACACGTGGCCGGGTGCTCCACGTCACATTTCAAAGACCTATTTAGAGACGGGATGATTGTCAAATGTCGTCGCGTATGAGCAGCTCGTATGCGACTCGCCGATACGGCGTTTTTTAAAATTTTAATTTCACGCAGCCTATTGTACGTCGTATATGATATGTCTATATCATGCGCTGCTATATTCATCACCAAGCTCGAGTGATTATACGCATTATACCAATGCTTGAAATTTTCGCATGTTTTTACAACTACTTCTCAACGCAATTCTAATTGCTCGTACCGATTCATTGCATTAAAGCATCCAGGATCGATTCGTTCTCCATAGCTTTAACTTGTAGAAGAACAATCTCATTCCTCTACATATCTAATTATATTAAAACATATATTATATAAAACAAATAAAGGAGAAAGCGGCCAAATACGAGCAATTAATAAGGTGGTGAAAATTATAATAATAAAAGGATTTATTTAAAAAAATCATTTAAAAAGATGTTTATAAACATATATATTATATAATTTTAATTTTGTATATACTGGTCTTATTTGAAAAACGCGGTCAATTATTCTCCAGAAGAACAAAGCTGCACACGGTAGCAGTTATCACTTTGTCGGACAGTTTTTAAATCCACGTCATTTAGCATCGTGGTATTTAGCATTAAATAATGTAAACGGGAGTCACACATTGCGAGTACACCATTCAAGCCGCCCTTAAACCGTATCGCTCAAAAATCTTATGAATATGCATCGCTCTCGCATACACGTGCTCACGTATGCGTGCGTGCATATCTTTGTGAAGGACAGCACACACGCGGCGCACGACAGCGAACGAAGAAGGGGGGTCGAAGAAATGGAAGGGGTGAGAGGAAACGAGCGAGATTATCTGCGGCGTGACAGGGGATTATGTCTGCCTGTCTACTAAACCGCCTTCTGCCCTCGTGCTCGCTTCTCTTCTATTTCTACGTTCTCGACGTCTGAGCGTGGCACCGTAAATATAAGACAACGTGTGCAGGCTATATCGATGCAAAAATCGCTTGGCAAAAATTCGAGTCAGATCGTAGCTTTTTCCGTTTCTGTCATCGACGAGGAAATCCAGAATCTCTTCCGATACTCGCCGCGAAAGGGATTTTGAGTAGACAATGTAAAAATTAAGTAAGAAGGTAATCACGGTAAAATTTGTTCGCGCCTATTGCGAGAAGTATAAAAAGTATTTTTGACACTTGTGTGCCTCTCTCCGCACATTTCCATCTTTTATTTTATTTACGTTACGCAAGAGCATCTATCTATCCAGGAGAGAGCTACCCAGTGCGAAGATGCAGCGCTAGCTTGTGCAGTATAAAATTATCAAGGATAACCGTTTTACGCGCATTTATCTCGCTCGTGAGATGTATAGCGGGGGCAATAAAAATTATATGTAAAAAAGTGGGCGCATTGCGGCGGGAACGGAACGAGCGCAGGGATCGACGTCGTTGACTTTTTGAGAGGTATTCCCCTTCATGAATGTTGCAACGCGAGCGGACGTTGCAACCCCTCGCGGCTGTAAAACCGGGATGCTTCTTACCGCCGAGATTTTAATATTTGATCCCGTAACGCGCGGTGAGGAGAAAAGAGAGGGAGAGAGAGAGAGAGAGAGAAATAGGAAAAGAGAGAGACGGAAAGTTCGGGATACACCAGGGTCGAGATAACGGCCGCAAGAAACCGCGAACATGAAAAAGGTAAAGATATTAGAAATCACGAGGCCTCGACGCTTAAATATTCATTCGCGGTTGCTTAAGGCAAATAGATGTGGTAAACAGAGTCTATTTAACTGAGAACTCTTAGCATCTCTTCGCGGTTAAGTGTTGCGGACTTTTTAAACTTCGTTGCCACAACGGGCTGCAGTGACGAATTAATGAAATATTATTTGCAATTTGCCGCATTGCGTACTCGAGATGCCCCCAATTAATCTCTCTTTTGCTTCCTTTGGATAATAATAACTGCATAAATAATTAAAAGCTATTTCCATTTATCGAAAAATACATAAACTATATATAATAACCACAAATTTCAATATATATTTAAAGTTGTGTAACAGAAGATTTCCACGCAGCGTGCAGTATTCGAGAAGCGCGTTTAAGATCACGCATAAAATTCAGAAGCGTGTTGTGGAGCATGCACTGAAAGAAAGGCTTAGTTACAAAAATCCAGGCTTGGTTAATGTTACCAAGCACCTCGGTGAAATAGTTTC
>NJRL01000050.1:163961-187447 GCA_003063815.1 Aphaenogaster rudis
GGCGATCGATGTTCTCCTCATATTGCAGCCTTCGTCGGCCGGCTAATACGAGCACGAATTCGATTTTCGCCCTAGATGGGCCGATAATGCTGATACGCGGCTGTTAAACCAGAAGTGTTCGCATTCCATATACGTGAACCTAGCGGCTGTGACCTAGCCTTCCAAAGGTAACCCAATTAATGGGTGCATTACCGAACATTCACTGCATTACGTAGAACCGAATACTCTCATATACGCTACTCGTGTAATTCCGTAATTTACTCGCTTCTCTAAAAAGGCTCGAATCAGAATGCCGCAAAAATTGAAAGTTCTAATTCTAATTTTCGTTTTTGTATTTTCCCATATAGAGCTGGCGCATGTAAACTCGACATAAACTTATATAAACTAACTCTATATAAACATCCATCCTTATAATTTTTACACGTATTGCTTGTAGTATATTGCATAGAAATTACATTACGTAAAACAAAACAAGAATTGCGATTTCTTTCATTACATTTATGAGTTTTATCATATTTCCATTATATTTCAAGTTATATTATTAATTCCGCTCATTTTAGGCTTTGTCATTTTGAATAAGTCGTAGAATTAATCTCGTAGAAATTTTATTACCGGACAATGTACATATTTTGCCGCACACGGAATATTCTCGTTTCCACCAGCAAAGACATATGGGGAACAGTTAATAATCCATTAATGTCCCTTTTAATCCACTGAATCGCTATCTTATCACGAGCATTTCGCCGGTTTCGCCGTTCCGTGACGTAATCGCGCCCGCATTCGAGGGTGAGATCTACAACAAGGCTGGCAACGACGGGGTGGGTCGTACGCAACCTTTCTAATTAGGGGAAGGCCGATACGGACTCGCGAGCGAACGAAACTCTAATTAGGCGGGGGCTGCGGGCGTATCGCGCTGTAGCAATCGACGCCGTCATTTCATGCGAAAGAGATTGGCTCTGCATCGCCTTATCAGTGCGGCGCACTCTTTGAGCGCGAAACATCGCGCTCCCTGCCCGGCAGACTCAAAGTATCGAATCGACGCTGCTGCGCGACATTCTCAAAGCGAAAGACGCGCTTAATGCCTCGTGAAAGGGGCGTTAATTAAGAGCTTCCGGCTTAACCGCGTCGAACAAGATCGGCGGAGACGAGGAAAATTGGGTTGAATTCTGTATGTACTCTCTCTCTCTCTCTCTCTCTTTCTCCGTCTCTCTGTGCTCATCAAAATGCAGATTGCATTTAGTTTAGCGTTTACACACGATTGATGTTTAGTTTGCAGTAGTGACTTACGATCCAATACCAAACTTTCTTTCAAACTAGAAAGAGCTTTTCGATGTAAAGAAATATCGGAAAATATTACGTCAAGTTTCACCTCACATCGATAAACGTATTTATACGGCAAAAAGGATAGTGCGCTGCAAGAAAAATTCATGAAAATGGCATCGTTATTCATATTATCGTAAATCATGTCACTCCTATGGGATTGACAGGTCGTTGCTCGCGCGAGAGTAAAATCTGTCAAATAATAGAAAAAAAGGTGGTAGTAAAATTTTTTGAAAAAAAGAAGAATAGCTAACAGCTTGTCGAAACTTGGACGTAGATACGGATAGATTAGGAAACGCACTTTATGTCGTCATAAAAATGTGTCAAGATTATCGAGATTGTCATTTTGTTGATCGACAAGAGTTATACGCGATTGTCTCAGTAGAAAAAAAAGATTCTGTTTCCCGCGCTACACGTCGAACGCTAGCGACTTTACTCGACTGGTAAATCAGACTTTTTCATCAGTCCCGGAATCTAGTTTACAGAGCTCGCGCTTCGCCAGTTTGACGGAATTTCGCCGGTTAAGCGGACTTTAATCCCGTCGAAACTTTCTCATCAACGCGCGATCGATGGCTTCGGTACGGCGCGCGCGTCGCGACGCGATGCCTTGAGATTCGAAGCCCCCGTGGAATTCTCTCTCGAAGAATTCATTCGCCACGACGACGCGACGGCTCGATAAACGGGATCAATTAGGCGAGAATGTCGCTTATACGCGGCTCGTCGTTAGAACGCACAAAAGAGCGCAACATTTGCGAGCGTCTTTCAACCCGTTCTTTGGAATTTTCCGGGGATTTTCTCCGGCGAACATAAAGCGAGTCTTGTACTTTCCGAGGAACCTCTCTTGAAATTCCTCTTCGTCATCGGCAATTTCATCAAGATCGAAGATGGTCCGAAGAATTAGCGAAATAAAAAAGTATAATGCGTCTGCGAATATAAAAAAGAGTTCCTCTTCTTAATTTTTTAAAAATCATATTATATAAAATTATTCCTAAAATATTTTTTATCTATTTTGAAAATCTTTTATTGGCGATTTTATTAAAATTTAATAAAAATTGCTCTGGAAAGTCGAGAATATATAAATCTTATCTCCTTATAGAAAAAGACAAAAAGTTTTGCACAATGTTGAAATGCTCTTCAAATGCGTTCGATCTGTTTCGAAGGATTTTAAGCGGAATAATGGAGAATATCCGAATAATAAGGGACTTCGATACGCTTATAGCAGTACTTAAAGTTTAACTTTTCTCTTTGGAAGCGTTACTTCATATTGATCTTGCAAATTGCGCCTTTTTCCGTTCTTTCAGGACCATTTTATGATATCGGCCCTTCCGAGCGACACGATTTTCGCCAACTTTCTCGTGTCTACTATTTTCTGAGAGCATTATCTTCACAAAATTACAAGACAAGCGTAGGAAGATCGAGCAAGTTCCTAAAGCGAGCACGACTTGTACTCTTTGGAACGATGACTGCACTTTTGTCATTGCACTCCATCTCCGCTTCCGCTTTCCTCCACCTCCGCCCCTACTTTCCGCCAAGTTTTTAAGCCAAGTTTGCCGTCGTTCTTCCACCTCCGCGCTTCCTTCGTTTCTCTCAATAGATCCTACATAGATCTAAAATCTAGGCCAGCTCATAAGTCTGAATAGAGTGTTTTTTGATCTGCCAAGTTCCGCTTTGTGCGCAAAATATCGGTCTATTGTCTAGCCTTGTGCAATATTCGTGAACTAGCAGAAAATCCTCTAGAGAACTATTTTGGGAAAACTTTAACACACACATACACATACAGACTGAAAGTATGGTCGAGATATTTCGTCATAGAAAAAATTGATGTTTATTTTAGTTAATTACAGATAATCTTTTGAATTATGAACTACAAAATCACTAAAATTTATACTGCACAATCGGTTGATATATGAAAGACAGAATTAAAATGCATAATGTGAGCCTTTAAAATCTATCGATATATCTATCGGAGAATGTGTCTCTCCCTCGTATTAAAGGATCTAAAAGGATCCCAATCTTGTGTGACCGAAATTTCTCTTTCTTCCTTCTTTTCTACGCGCCAGCATCTAGAAATCTCATTCGCGTGGGCATGTAGGAGCGCACCGAGAGGAACGAGATGTTTTCATTTAAAGGACCGTATTAACCCACCTCCGCAGCCCCATTTCCGCTCGCTAGTTTCCACGAGGATTTGCTCGCCATCTCGTAATAGTTTGTAGCAACGCGCGCACGTCCTCGCGCGTTCATCAACGCGAAAGAGGAGGTGCTGGGCATGTCGCTGCGAAATAGTTTGCATCCGAGCACGCAGTCGGATGTATTTATAGACAGGGATATAAATCCGCCGTCTTCTAACCCAGTAACGCGCTCTAAACCCGCAAATGGTCACCTCAGTGGCACGCGAATATCTTTTCGAACGCACTTAAGTTTGCTATACCTCGGAAATGTCGAAGCTTGCATCTCGTCGGCTCGAAATTTAGCCCGTAATAAGTAATAATAGATCGTTGCGCTGGAAGCGTTGCCCCAGTAATTTCCTTAGATCATCTCAAACTGAAGATCCCTCTTTAGCAGTTCCGACTACTTCGAAAATGAAAACTTTATCTTTTAACTGTTCGGAGGTAAAGACTACTTTGTCAGTTCGACAGAATTTGAAATTGAAATTAACTTCTCGTAACGCACGATGGAAGAGAAGAGAGAAGATATGTCAAAACAACTAGATTAATTCTACATTCGACATTTACTTAAATTTTGCCGGTTTGCGTTATCGTATCGCTCCGTGCAGAAATTACAATTGTTAAAGTAACTTGTCGCCATAAATCAACTAAGTTCTCCGTTTAACAACCGAAATTCAAAATCAACAAGGGAAACGATAGCTCTAATACTGGGAGACGAGTGGAGATTGCAAAAATTGTTTAAAATACGTTCCAAACAGTTTTTACAGTTCAACTGTTATAATGCCACTTTTATTCACGATCGAACGAACGTACGAGTACGCACGCGGACCCTCCCTTTCACCGGAGGATTTTACGGAAGCTCACTTCGGCGCCGTTTTCACGGCACCTAACGGCACTTTAAGTACGTCCTCCTCCTCCCCTTCCTTGAGGGAGAAAAAGTTTCGCGGTGGATTTTTCAAGTAACGTCACCCATGCGAGAAGTAAACTTGCACCCCACCATGTTGGCGTCAAAGGATCAATGAAAAGTCGGCTGGATTCCCTTCAAGATAGATCGCGCGGCTCCGCGAGTGACGACTTTTTCTGCTTCTCTTCTTCTGCTTCTTGCCTTTTCAATCTTCCACCATGGTCGCGATGAAATCGAGAATAAAAAGCATCGGAGATTCGGAATTTCAAACAGATCAATCGCATCGATAGAGAGTTTGTTTTGATTAATTTTAGTAATGAGTATCTCACAGGTTTCTGAATCACAGCTCTTAATAGAGATATTAAGATCGATTTTACACGGAAATCTAAATATAAAAGCACGATTCTCTACTTTTCGAAAATCTTAGAAGGAATCGAGATACCGCAATGAGGAAGCTTCCGACTGAAAACTGAAAAGAATCCTTTCTTTCTCAATCCCGTATTTGTCCCGCTTCTCAACGAAATAATCGCGAAATTACGTTCGCAGAGACGCGGCCATTCGGCTCTTTGAATCCACCATCGTCCCAGGATCCGTTGATTCTACTGTCGTGTAAACGCGGTGGTTTTACCGGTGCCAGTCAATTGTTTCGCGCGCGCAAATCAAGACAATTCAGTCAAAGAATCGGTGAAAAGATTCAGGAGAAGAAGAGTTTACACTCGTCCTCCGCTCTGCGACGAGAGATCTCTTTGCTGGCAAAGAACCGGAAAAAAAGGAGGACGTGAATCGAGAGGAGTTGAGAGAAGGAAGGCTTTCTTTGCCACCTAGAAGACAATTACTGGCCTGGAGAGAAGCTCTCTTCTCTCTCCCCCTCTCTCTCTCTTTCTATCTGTCGCTGTCTCTACGACCGGGAGCTTTCAATTAGTAAGTTGCGGGCGAGATCCTTCCGTAGAATCCTGCCGCAGGAGACAACTTCGACGCGGAAGACGCCTCGTCGCATAAAGACCCTCTAATAACAGTCACGAAGTAACAACTCCGATTTTCTTCAGTCATCAGTGAAGTCAGTCGATAAAACAATGATAAATCCGCGAGAGAGAAGGCGCTTACGCGAAATTTCTAACAGCGAGTGCGATAAAAAAATGAAATGGACGTCCAAATTTTAACACGTAAAAGTTTGTGTTTAAATTTCAATGTTATTCTATGTTAAACCACTTCAATGTTAACTTACGTGAGGCTATACTATTTCAGTTCTTTTAAAAATAAATTAGAAATAAATATATAAAAATCATTAAATACACACTAATCAGATACTATAAGATCATTTTGAGACACGAATATAGAACAAGACACAGTAATTAAAGATTATACTTTGTTCTCGATTTCTACTGAAATGAGATTCTTAGACATTATTTCACGACTTCGCTATCGTTGCCACTTCGGGCCTGGGGCCACTTCAGACGATCACGGGCCCGCTCTGCGTTATTTACGTGTAAACAGAGACGGCCGCACACAATGCGGTTCACCTAAACTCCCGACGTATAATCCAGGCCTGTAGTTACTATCTCCCTACTTCTCCCTCTCCCATTCTCTCTCTTCATTTATGCACACACGCTCGTGTGTACCAGTGATCATTTGCGGGACGAAACGCGCACGTACATGCACTACACTGCGCCGCGTTGATGCGGGATGAAATACCGGCGTCGCTTGATTTCCAACGCCGAACTCCAGTACGGCTTTCAGAAAGTTTCCAGGACACGGAGGAGGGAGAAACGTTTACGATGGCAGAAGTTGTCGTGACTATCCATAGAATATGTCGGTGCGTGTTTACGACGCGGCACAAAATGTGTGGACAGAGATGGATTCGCGAACGTTTAGAAGACCTCTCGGTATTCCAAGTCTTTCAAAAATTTGGGAATTGATTTTCTTCTTGTATCAATGTTTAAACTGTAGTGTAATTGGAGAATCGTTTAACACCGGAAGTTACCGTTAACGTGTAAAAGAAGAAATTATACTACTTGGCAATTTCGCGTGTTAAAACGTACATTTCGAAAGTAAAAAATTGGCCTATTTTATGTACTTCTAATGTACTCTTGATAATGTTACAATTAAATCTGTATATATTAATTGCCATGGTAATAATACATAGTTCTATAAAGTTTCAGCGTGCTTTCAAAGTTAAACGAGAAATGACGCTTCGCTGCAGTTGCATTTTACATCAATTTGCTATGAATAATGGTGTTAGCAATTTCCGCATGGTGTAAAGCGACTGTTTACCCGAGGAAACGTTTGCATGATGCAAACTCCCTGTTTGCGTACAGCCAAACATTTCACGCGTGAATGTAGGACTATAAATTATGCAAGTTCCCGAAGGGAGATAATGTATTTTACTTGATAAATTAAATAACGCGTTTCTCATCTTACCGTGATCTAAGATATTCTAACAAACATATCCAGTCTATCACGATCTGCCTGTCAATCTAACTTTCTTTATTTTTAGTTAATTAATGCATTTATTAATCTCATAGTTACTTATTTTGTATCATTCCACTTTACTCTTTTTCAGAATACTTTATTTTTATACAATCTGATTTTTTAATTTAAATTAGATCTATATGACAATGTTTAATTAATTTCTCATATTACACACAAAAAAAGTCTTCAATCAAGACGAATATATTTAAATTAACACTATCATTGTTTCATACATACAAAGAAAATATTATTTTCGTAGAAGAATTTTATATTCTTGTATTTCAAGAATATTATAAATTAATTTGAATATTGTAATTGTTACATAAAGAATACAATAATAAGATTAAACTGTATTATCTTTATAATATGAATATTCTTAGTTTGAAAGTACTGTTATTCTCTATCCAATATTTTTTGCTTTCCATTAATAAAAATTATTTTTGAATAATAAGACTATAATTTTCTTTATTGAATTATATAAAATGTTTTGATGCAAGTAATATTTCTTCGTTTAACGCTATAAAATCTCATTTTAAGTTTTACATGTCAAAAATAAAGATATTTTTGAAATAAGAATGTTCTTTTTTTCTGTGTAATTTGCTTGCTTGCTTAATTAACATAGATGCATTTTATCCTTTTCCATTTATATTTCTGTGCCGTTTTGTATCCTTCGGAAGTATCGAGCGCGCGCAAATTTAGAACCTTCTTTCACTACTGTGGCTCGGGATAAGAGTGGAAGGAAATGAACGGACGGGTTGCGGAGAGAAATAGAGAGAGAAAGGTGAAAGCGCAAGCGAGAGATACTAACCCTCGCGGATGGGGTTGCATCGTCGGGTGGTGGATGCAACGTTTCTGCGTGTTAGTAGTGGCATTCTTCTCCTCTACCCCGCGTTCGAGCGGAAGTACTAGAATTGAAAATCCATTATCTCTGTTTTTACGCCAACGCCGGCGAATATTTACGCCCGTACTCTGCGAGCTTCTCGACGCGGCGAAAACAGGCGCAACTTTCACTTCCCATTCCGCGACGTTGGCGAAATTGAACGCCATCGTAGAGATGATACACAATTGGAGATTAACCGCTTGGAGTTAATCGACCGTTGTAGAGATTAGATTGTGTCACGGTATATGCGCTCGGGTCGAGTAAAAAAAGCATGGATACACTCGAAATTTATTTCGAACCATTAATAGCAAACTAACCCTTAGATACTTGCCTAGAATATTACCAAAGTATTAAATTTCTTTTTAAACATCCTGGCGATACGATTACATTTCAGATATAACAGTTATCCATAGCTGCAAACATACCAATATAATCAATAACTACGATGTGGCATTTACTCGGGTATGGAGTAATATATGCATACGTACGTTCGCGCTGAAAGAATAGTAATTTAAAAATCTTGGGGAGTAAGTGAAAATACTCGATGAAAATACCACGGAACCACATTCGAGATTCTTTACGATGACACCGCCAGATTATTCGCCGCGAAGAATCGGCGCGAGATTAACGACCTCGAGCGAGAGAGGAGCGCGCTGCTGAGAAAAATAACGGGCTGCTCGAACGAAGCATAAAAGGAGGGAGATAAAATGGCGAGTCGCAATATTGAAAAGCATCGATTGACGTATACCCGGAGGCGAATCTAATAATCTATGCGCTTGGACTGACGCCAACCCAAAGTCTGTAACACGTCGCCGTCGTCGCCGTCGCCGTAGTCGTGTGCACCAAGAAGATGCAATTGCAATCTGTCGAGAGAGTCGATGCGCTCGGAAATGGATCATCGTGCATTTTCAACGGTCGCTTGGCCAAGTATATTGCCGGTCTCTCTTAGCTCCCACCTAGTCACAAGAAAGCAAATTATAGTTCTGCGACTTAAGATTATAAACGTATTCCCACCTTCGCGTTCGTCATCATTATTATTATTATTTTCAACTTTTAGAAACTTGGAAGGGAAGCTGCTTTCACTATTTCAATAGGACGGCAGGCTGATTAAGGAAAGTAGGTATTCGTTATAACTTGGAGCAGTGATCGGAAAATAATTTCGGAATTTTTAATCGGAAAGAAATTCTAGCGCGACTTTTCAGACTTTCGGATTTTTATCCGATATGTAGATTCTGGAAAGGATTATTTCAATAATTTAACTGCACTTTATTTTATCAGCAAACTTTTTCTGTGCATGTATACCAAATCTAGATTTTTCAAGCTCTGCAAACTGATGTATTGCACACGATTGAATCGTGGAATATAGACTGAATTTGTTCCGACAATATTTCGAGCGTCGATAAAATCGACGTTTCGTCACGTGAGAAATAGTTTTATCTTTTCGGCCGGACGTGTTTCGCGTGCGAGGCATCGAATTAATGGCAGGACTCCGCTCGCGGCCTCCGTGTGCAAGCACGATCGCCGAGAGAGACACGTTATCTCGCGACTGCGGCTCCCCCGAGAGCCAAGTCGAGTGTAACGTTAAAAGGAAAAAGTACACGCACAGTACACCCCTTCGGATTTAAGTCCTTCGCGATCCCTGCGACCTCTCTTGCCAATTCGCTCCCTTGCGCAAACACGCTTCTTTATGGTCGCCCGCTATTGGAAATGCGGAAATCTCAGATAAGCATCCTCGGGGCGCGAACAGTCGCGCATTATCAGCGCTATACGTTGTGTTTGCGCTTGAATACCCCTTCTCGTTTTGTGTCACGGTCGAAGAGGGGCCTAAATCGCGATGGGCCAACTTTCCATGCTTCAGATCAGTGAATCACGATATCAGCGGAGTCGAGAAATTATGGGACCAGCGCGATCTATAAAGTCACGAAAGGAATGGATTTACCGTATGGATATTCAAGGTGCATAAATACAATGGAATAAAAAATCACGAGGTTAATTTTATAAAATCTGTGATCAAAAATTTATGTTCGAACGATGATGAATATTAAATTATAAGGTTCCAGTGAATTTTGATAATTTAATATTCAAAATTAAAAATTCGGAAGTGTCATAATTTAAAGATATATAGTTTTGTGGAGTCGTTCACACACGATTTAAAATTTTTATGTAAGATGTCTATCTCTTCAGAAACGTACGAAATTATTTGTGGAATTACTCACTGGCTTATTCTATCCATTTCTATTCATTTCTTCGTGACAGTATTATACGAGCTCGGCCCACCGCCGTTCCAGGACGCTCAGACGCATAAACGATATAAATGACGCGAACGCGGCGTTCTCCCCGAGGTCGAAGATATTGTTTCGAAGTCGATAAGTCGGCCTCAAGGGGGGCGGAGGGTGCTGGACAAGGACAGACGTGCCATAGTGTGGCTCGAAGAAGGAGGCGTACTTGGAAGCTCGCTGGGAGACCACCACGGCATCACCTAAGAGATGACGGTAGTTCAAGAAAATGGCGTCGGCAAAGACAGCAACAAAGCAACGCGTGGACTACGTCCTCGGTCGTGTCGCATTTCTCGAGACATTGCTTTTATCGCGACACATTTTACGGCAAAATCCGTAAAGCAACATAGTTACGTACTATAACTGATATATTTAATGCAGTGAAGGTTTTATGAAAAAATATCTGGAATAAAGATTCATTGTTATCGCTCTTTATTTCCGACAGCATAACGTAGAATGTATATTTTTATCGTATTACATATCACGAACCTTTCGCCTTAAATAAAAATATCGTAAAGGAAATGCTAAGGCCTCTATCAAATTATAGTGAATAGGCTCTCGTTGTAATATCGCGATTACAGCAACATGTTATCACTTCTTCTTTTGTTTTTACACTTTTGGCATTCGTGGTGAATTCTTTGAATCCCAAGATTAAGCCACGAGACGGAACGCTATCCTCTACAAAAAGCAAGTGGACGCTGTCACAGTCTTTTCACTCTAATGTAACTTAAACGTAGAGTAAAGTTTCCGAGATGAGAGATAAAATGGCAGTGCCCGCATATGAGGCATCTACGTGTTTCTTGGCGCAAACAACGACGGTCAGGCCGAAACCACCGACCATGGTGGTTCCGGGGTTGAAGGGAGGGTCGCCGTTGCGACCGATGCTATCCTCGTCGTAGTAACGGTGCGGATTGGGGGTTTGGTCGGGAGTAGGCGGTAAGGAAGATCGAGAAGCCAGCCATAGGCGCGTCTGCGGGCTCGGGGAGAGGAAGGAAGGAAGGAAGGAAGGAAGTGCGGGCCTAGCGAGGCACGAGACAATTTATGGCCGCTGGAAACAATGCTGCCGTCGGCCGACAAAGGGTGCCACCACCCTCCTCTGTCGCCCTGCGTCGGCCGAATCCCCCGCCGCCGCGACGGAGTTAGCCAGACTACCAACTTCGCACCGCTCCCGCCCGGGTCGTGTCACCCGGGCCTCCGCAAGGTGATTTTCCAGCGGGTGCAACAACGTCTGACCGCTTGTCTACCTTCTCACGTTTCGTCTGGGAAAAGAAAAAAATACGAGTTCCACCCGGCGGCGCGCCCGGGGTGTTTTTCACCCTGCCGACAATCGGAATTTATCGCCTCTACGATAGAGAGAGCAAGATCGTACACAAGGAACTTCGATGAGTCGCGAATAGCCGGGATTTCGTCGCGTTTGCTGCGACCACCACAAAGTCGAAAGTAATGCTTTTCTAGCAATAGCTTAATCAACTTAGCTTAAGAAAGATTTCCCTCAAACTAATCAAACAGCAGACACTCGAACTTTGAGACAAAAGTCAATATATATGTATATTATGGAGCTGAAAAGCATATAGCGCATATCTTTATGATAAATTTTATCATTATACTTTTATTAAGACATTTACATTCGGTTTCAAACCTTTTAATTTCTTGATGAATAGAGAGGAGGGATCAAATCTCAGCTTCTAAAACGAAATATTAGGATCGTCCTTCTAGCATAGGCATTTGCCATCATTCGATATGTTAAATCGCATTTACTTTTCTCACAGAAACCTCCTTCATTCCAGAGCAATTTTCAAATTCAAGCTTTAAACGATATAAACAATGTCGCACTTACGAAGCCGCGTTCGACTCCTTGCACTTAAACCGATGCTTTCAATCAACGAGACACGCTGTCGGCTACCGCTTTACTCGATCCGATAACGCAAAATGTACCCTAAAGTAGCGCGGACGATATCATCAGAGCGGGACGAATACGCTTCCTTTTATATCATCTCCCGAATCGCCTAACGCGTTTGGACTCCGTCCAAAGAAAATGCTGAAACTGAGACGATTTGCAGAAACGAGTGCGTCGAACCCGGCACGAAAGAACTGACCTAAATCCCGAACCCTTCAGAGGATTGAATAACGCTTTAATATTCGGCCTGGTCGCACGCGAAACCTTCCCCGATTAGTAAACCACCCCTCTCTACCTTACTTTTCTTTCAATAATAATGGCGCATTCGCGTGCTTAAACGCTAGATTAATTTGCCAAGATTTTCACGTCGCTTCTTTTTCGTCCTGTCGACGTTTGACACGATCGGTATTCCGGCACGTCAAATAGGACTTTTTGATATAAGAAAAATAATGAACGGGCGATAATCACTCACGTACACGAAACGCTCGGTGACTTCTGATTGGGAACTTCTCACGAAACGTAACCAATATAGACTGACGAGAATCCAGAACGTACTTCTGTATCATCTTTTTTGCGTCGACCATTTGCCATCGAGGCACAGCGGAACATCCTCCGAGCGGGAGTTCGACATTCTGGAACATCCTCCGCGGGAAGCCACACACGAGAGGCTGGCACGTAGCTACGTCTAGCCAGCTACCACCCATTCGTTTCAGCCGCTCTATTCAGGGAATTGGATTGTACGTGCAGATATCTCGAGTCTGAACGCGACGAGTTTTAAGGGTATCAAAGGACAGGATATTAAAGTCTCTCTTACGGGGGCGTGGCGGCGAGGACGCGGACCGCTTCACGACGATGTAAAGTATCGTTACGGCACAGCTTCCGGTGCATCCAGCAATCCCTCCTCCTCCTCCTCTGCCTTCTTCTCCCCTCCCCGCCCCCGCCCGCACCCCTGTCGTCGTATTTTATGTGAAACGCTATATTCCGACGAAACCGCGGCGCGGCATTACGCGGCCCGTTTCGCGAGCGCGAAATATAATCCCATGTATGAATTACCCCGGCCCCGCAACGAACCCTCCGAAAAGATCGAAAAAAAATTACAGAGGGGAACCAAGAACATTATCCGAATGAAATTCGCAATTATTGAAATTCTTAAGGGATCGTCTCATCCGTGTCCTCGTTATCTTTTAGCTCGCGATTCCATTTATCCGTGAGCTTTTGGGCTATCTTGAGATCATCTCCTCCTGAGAGGTAATTGAGGATTACGAAGTGAAACGGGGATTGAAGATAAAACTGAGACATGCGCAAGCGATAAGATGATAATGATAGGTGTGGGAGGGTAGCAGGGGTAATTACGAGCTCTTAACGCTTTGAGTGGAAGGAAAGGCCGCGTTGTAATACTACGTGTTGCTATGCGTGTTGCACGTTAAAAAAAGGACGTAATTTTCAATTATATAGCGATTGTATATTATATGCGAATATGCAGTAATATACAAATACTTCTCTTAGTATATTTAATATTACATTATCGAAAATGTAAGCTATGCGCGCATCGCATTCTTCTGAAGAATTTTGACGAAATTTTACGTTATTTTGAGAAATAAATCTCTAATATTTCTGGGAGATATTCATACGCGAGAAGTGTGTACACCTACACGAGATCCAGTTGACATCATAGATGCTCGCAAATTGTTAGATGGCGGCGTTGCAAGAATCACGATGTAATCTCACTCATTCTCGAGTTAGTAGTCATTTTCACTGTATCGCTTAATTCCTTGCGAGTGCCGTTTTGAGCCGGAAATGGAAGATTTGCAAGGCATGAGGGTTCCGGTTACCATCATCGCCAGTCGGTCGTAGGCGTCGACGTGCGAGCGAAGCCGATTCCGGACGACGCGTTTATCCCCCGTACGCTCGATCAATGCAAATGTGCCGTATTTATGTGACAGAGTTCATTGCATTGTCACGTACCGTTACAGATACATTGCAGCGACACGCGTCGCATCGTTATAGTCACAGTTTAATACACATCGGTTAAAATACAGTACGAAATAGTTATAACAAAAATAAAATTTTCAATCCATATTAATTCAATAGATCTTTACGAATAATTATTGCAACAGTTGAAATTTTACGTGCAATTAAAACAATAAAAATATTAATCCTCGCAATTTTCTGCATTCAGTTCAGTTCGATGCGATCCTGTTTTAATAGTCAAAAAATAGTATCATAGCGGCGTTTTATTATTTTTGATATTTATTTTTATAAATTTTATCAATTTGTATGTAGTTATTTATTTTTATTGCAGTTATTTATTAGCGCAACATCAGTACAGAATCACCGAATCCATGCCAATCTGCAATCTACGCGTAGTTACATAAAAAACAAATTCATAAAAGAGAAATTTAGCATGATCTTTAAATAAGACAGCATACGATTTCAAGTAAATAGATGCCAAAGACTAGAAGCGATGTGGGGAATGTCTGGGCTAAAAAAATACTTTCTTATCTGAAGTTAATTATAATTGCGCGTGACGATTCGAAGTCGCGAAACAACAGGACGGATGTTCAGATTTAGATACGGGTTTAGCTGTCACAGATTAAAATGGGAAGTAACAGTTTTAATTCGAGCTCCGCGGATACTCGGCATTGCGACGCGACAAGACGCGACGAAAGGCGAACGTCGCCCCGAGACGGTGCGAGAGGGATAATTTTGACCTCGTCGAGAGCGAAGGGAATCCCGAGTGTCGCGAACAACGAGGATTCCGTCGTGAAGGATGCAAAATAAACCGTGAAAAGCGTTCAGCGAACGGCGACTATAATCGGGTGACTAATTCGGAACGATGATTCCTCGCTAATGGTCGCTTTTTCGCTTGGCAATGTCGTCACATTCCGATCGTCGTGCAAGAACTTCATTATTCTTAATTAGCCGGTATACATATTGTTTAGGTACATTAATCGGATAATTTTAATTTTGACTCAATAAAAAACACGTTTTCTCATGCGCGAATATTAGATTCATTATATTGCATAAAAAATAATGAGTTTTAAATAATTGTCACAAACGAAGTTTAAAATAATTCGAGTTTTAAATAATTGTCACAAACGATGTTTTATTTCTGACTTAAACATCGATTTAGTAAAAAGTTTTAGTTCAAATATTTCAATAAAATGAAATTCCATTATTTCTATTTCGTAATTCTATTGTTCGATTCCGTTAATGGAATCCTATTACGATGATTATCTTCATGTAATTCATGATTAATAATATAATAAATCATTTCCTTTGCAATTATTAATCTAAAACAAATAACACTTTTATGACTAGTAAAAAAAGTAAAATATGATTTTTCCGATATATTTTTAATCTAATTAACTATATAAATGTACTATTAACTAAATTCTTTAACGCGTGATTTATACGCACGATAATCGTGCGAACGATTCTGGGAAAATAATTTCGGGACAACAATGAATAGGGCAGTGGAATTCCGCGGTCCATGTTGGCTGTGGCAACGTCTAGGGCGAGAAACTCACGCGTGGCATCCGCGTGTGTGGCCGCCGAAAACACGAGTCCGCAATTATGCGACCGCGTTAAGGCCGGAGACGCATCAACGGAGAGAGAAGACCAGTCGGCATGGCGGTCGCTACGGTTGGCGAACGCGAAGTCGTTGTTGTCGTCGTCGTCGTTTATGCTGTGACAGTCCCGAGTCATTAGGAAGCCTCGCAGGAACGTGCGCACAATGCGACTTTACAATGTGACATACAGAAAGCCCAACAAATTCCATGTATTTCCCCCCAATAGTAGGATCTTTGAAATTTCTTAGCCGTCGCTTAATTTGAAACCATATCTCGTGTCCAATTTTTCGACGTTTAACATTAAAGGAATTACAATTCTCTACAAAATCAATCCGACGAAGAAAAGTTTGACATTTATTCGTTCCTTCTAAATTTAAATCGCCATTTAAATTTTCAATCTATTCCAATTTCCAGTTAACATTTTAATTTCCAATCCATTATTTATGATACGAGAGTTGTTGGCATACTTCTTCATAATTTGGCTTATGTAATATCTCTAGAGAGAAAACAAAGCTTCTGAAACATCTTATCACATGTCTCGTCTGCAATGCTTGTTTCGGCGTGACTTCTTATTCGCGTCGCGATAACAGAAATTATTTGTTTCAATCGTTCTCGAGTCTTTACATTGTTTAAAAGCTTCTCAAAGTTATATGTTCGCTTACAAATAATAAAGAAGACGTGATATTACAACCTTGGTGGTCGGAAATCTAATACTGAAGAAGAAAAAGAAGATGATAAAGAAGTATGCAGAAGAAGCACATATCGCCACTTGGCGAAACTGAGAGTGAGAAGATCAACGCCTTCCCCGTCTACTTTGCATAGTTTATTACATCAGTATCGTATCCCGATAAGATTTGTTACCGACACTTCGAACTATCAATTAACATTTAATATGATACGTCGTCGGTGATACTCGAAGCGCGATACCAAGACGCATTTCGCGACGCAGCACTTTATTCATTTCATCGCGTTAGCCCGAAGGACGAAGGGAGACGCAGCTTCTCCTTTTGAAAGCGAGAAACTTGATCGTAACTCGACGGGAATGCCGTAAAGGGATCCTCGTTATTGTCGAGCATCTTCTGGCTGATCGAATGAGAGCGAAGTAACGTCACCGGCGTGGCGGGAAGATCGCCGAAGAATGGCAGCCCCATTTCGACGACACGGATCGCTCATAAGGATCTCCGGGGCGAACCCTGGCAGAAGCGGGTTTCTCGTGCCACTTAAGGGCGAACACGGCCGGAGCCTGCGGGGGGTCCGCGGCGTCCTGAAAGCTGCGCGGAAGCTCTGCGAGGGTGAAGCTACGTTGGAAGATTGCATTTAAGATACTCGACTCGGTATTTATAGACTTCTAAGCAGTCAACAAGGAATCCTCTCCCGAGCTCCTCTGACCGGGGATCGATCACCATCATTACGCGAACACATCGTAGAGCCTTCGCCCTATTACCTGTCCATCGTTCTGAAAATCGTGCGAGCAACTGTGTCAGAACAAATAGATCGCATAAAAAAGAATTTTAATGACTACGCGTATTTTATCGAACCCGGAGTCTTTTATCAAAATACTTTAAATATTTAAAAAATGATATGATTTAAATATTTATGTAAAGGATTTTAAAGAGAGAAAGAGAGAGAGAGAGAGAGAGAGAGAGAGAGAGAGAGAGAGAGAGAGAGAGAGAGAGAGAGAGAGAGAGAGAGAGAGAGAGCTGTTCTATCTTTTTATATTTAAAAGTTTATGCTGGGTAATTTGTACACAAGGGATATATAACATTATGATATATTAATAGAAAAATATTTTCTGCAAGTAGACACGCTTTGAATAATTTCAAGAGATTCATTACAAATGCTCCAAACTTTTAACCAAAACTGTGCTTATTATATATTTGAAACTGATGCTATCATGTTTAATGATGTAATTTTAATCTGAAAATTGTGACAACAGCCCATTACTCTAATTAGATTACGCTGCGTTATTAGATCTTCTATCAAGTTTCGGATATCCTATCGGCAGGTTTGTATTCAGATAATGGTGCATTTCAGCTACCTCTTGCTGAATAACGCACATCCACGCAAACAATACGATATGTCATTAATGTCATTCGAATAATGCACGAAGAGATAATGTTTCGAAGTATAAACAAAACGACACGCTAAGAGATGTCTCACATGTTGATAAAAAGACTCTAAAATTATGAATAATTTGCAAAGCTACAAACAATTGGAAAATTATTTTTCTTTTGTTACGAATTAGTATTTATGTCTATCTGAAACATATCTGCTTAGAAGAAAATTATATTTTACGTACTTTGTTTTAATTCTCTGATTGTCAGGCTAATTAGCTTCCGTATAATTCTCTATTTAAGCCAAATTTTCTGAGGAAAGGAAAAAAAGAAGATTAATTCTAAAGAGTCTGACTTCATTCTCGTTCTAACAAGAGAATTTCATACCTTCAAATAACTTTTCATCGTGCTGAATTTAATTTTATAAAAATAGATATTTATTGTTTGAGATTAAGTATAATTTTTCTTCCTACTGTTATACGCTACGAGCAGAAAAGAAGAGAAGACAAAAAAGGTAGACGAAATTGTAAAGCCGCTTGTACAACACTCCTATATACAGTAAAGTGTAATCAAGTTTTTAATGCGATTATCTCTCTGCTTTGTGTTCGCATCTTTTGCGAGATTGCGCACATAAGAATTGCGCGCGAATTGAATGGCAAGGGGCTTCGTGGCGATTTGTCGAGCCAGTAGGAGACCCGGAAAGAGTCCTCGCACCGCGAGCGACGGTGACAATATCGCCCTCCCCTCGGCACTGGGAATGGCCCGAGGGTTGGAAGAACGCGGCGCGCGGTAGTCGACGACTCCCCCAGGAAGCGCAACACCTAAATTAACCGTGGAATCCCGGCGTGCTGTGGCGGCAACTCGCGATAGTGCCCCGAGGTAGTACGTCCCCGCTTGCAAATTGGGGAATCAGAACTCTCCGGTCCGTCTCCAACTCTCCCGCGTCTTCCTGAATGTCAGAGAAGGGACGGAATTCCATTCGCGAGCGGGTGGAAGCTGACGAGTTAGGGCCCTGTGCGTTTACGCCACGGGAGACCGCCTCGACGAGACTATCCGGTGGACAATACACAAACAAGGACAATCAATGTCTGATGACGTATACTGTTTCTCCGCGCTACGTCTAATTCGCTACGATATATAAACGTTGTTTGATTGTTTGCGAACAACGTGGGAAAAATGTAAGTGAATATCAGGAACAGAGTAAACATGGGATTTCGTCGATAATTATTTTACAGAGAACGTTGATTATTTTACCTTGTTTACTGCATACTGAATATTGCATAATTGTTCGAGAGCTAGAAATAATTTATAGATTTTTCATTAGTTTTTTCAAAGAGACAGATAATTCGATCTATCTTTTTAAAAATATTCTTTTAGATTTCGATTTGAAAATTTATTAAATTTAGATCCCTTTTTTTCTAAAACTAGTCTTATTTTTATATCCATACATATTGAGCTAAGCTTTTCTAATAGTATGCTAGATTAACATTATCGGGACAATGCCTCGATATAAAGTAAAATAAAAGCATTCGTACATTAACGTGCATAATACAGCTCTCAACGTTAGTCGTACCATTCAATGGGTCTTAGTAAGGAATAATAGATTGGATAGAGTACAAAGAACGCCGAGATTGATTGAATCGTAAGAAATAGCCGTAATGCTTAATAACGTATCGAGGTGAATGGGGCTGTAGCGGGAATCGAAATGAAGCGGGGCAATGTTGAAGGGACGAAAAGTACAAAGGGGAGAAAGGAACACGCAAGTGTCGCAGGAGAATCTTTCGATTCGGAGAGCTCTCTTTTCTCGATTTGGTGGAATAGGAATCCAATTTGGAAGCCCGGATAGGAGACGGAGTCTCGTTGGGGAACACTAAACACCCCATTGTCGAAGAAGTGACTAGGTAGTACTTAAATCCACCAGCCGTTAGCCCCCCGGACTACTCGCGCCGCTATCTCGACGTGCGTGTATTTATTTGTGCACTCCGGAGTCGAGAAACAGACAAGGAGGGACGAAAAAAGTAAGAGGAATAGGAAGACTGGATGGTTCTTCTCGTTACTTCTCGCACAGGAAGGAGCTTTACTGAGAAATCGTCGTCTCGCGTCGTTAGACGCGTGAGGGTGGAACAAGTAGAACATTCTATCGAATTCGCGAAGGGTGCAAAAATCATTTCTCAGCGCAATGAATCTCTCGAATAAGACTGGCGACTCCGCCGAAAATTGTATCAATTTTGTTTTATAATGTTTGATTAATACAGCGTACTTTTCTAGTCTTTTTGCTGGTCCAGTGTAATAATCTAAACTTATTGACGAATATTTAAATAAAAAAATTACACAAAATCTTCAATCGATTTTACGTGAACTCTAACATAACCATGTATTTTATAGTACCCTATAGAGAACCGTTTCCCCTTACAGGATAGAGGAAAACGGCCGAATAAAACGGTTGGAAAGACGAAGAAATAAAAAGAAGACGTGTGAACGCCCAGCGGACGTCGTTCGCATTCAAGCGTCAAGTTCTCCTAACGGAGTTCACGCGCGCAAACAGAGCTTGCAAGACTCTTTGTTCTAAACCGTGGATTTATGCGCACTTCACATTCTGCATCGGATTTATCTCTCTTCCCCGTGCACAGCTGGACACCGTAAAAATAAATGTGTAGTCTTGTGAGGACAATGCTATGTCATAGAAAGAGACGACATTTGATTTCGGCACTTAAAAAGTCGTTGTTGCGATACAAACGCCTAACCTGCGTAAAGAGATCGAGATAAAAGTAGAGACAAAGATGACGTACTTGTATGTTAGGCCCTGCGCACAATGGAGGAATATTAGATACACGGAGAAAATTTTATATTAAAAATTACCATGTATGGCAGTAGCCGTGGACTATTGCTGGAATTATAAAAATTTTTACTGTTTTTCATTGTTTTATATAGTAAAAATTTTTATAATTCCAGCAATAGTCCACGGCTACTGCCATACATAGTAATTTTTAATATAAAATTTTCTCCGTGCATTAGGAATAGGAATTAGAGTTTTAGAATCAGTTTTCTCAATGAACACTATAGATAAATAATAAGTTATGTTGTGTTTCGTATAACACATTTATATCTTATATCTTATTAATATCCATTGTGCGTTACATTCAATATTCATTGAGGAAACTGATTTTAAAATTTTAATTCCTATTCCTAAATATCTGATATTCCTCCATTGTGCGCAGGGCCTTAGACTTGTAAAACGCGTTCAAAATCGCGAGAATGAGAGCAGCTGAGAATCAAAAACGAAGAAAAGCATCTGACAGATACTGAAATGCGATTAATAATTGGGACAGAGAGGCACGTAAAAGCGGTCGGCAATCACGGTAGCGAAGAAGAAAATCCACACGGATAGGATGCGTGAAGGCGGTCGTACAATCAGATTCGGGAAGGCCGACTTAATCTCTTGATTTTTCCGCGTAAAGCTACTTCCACGTAATTTCAATCGTAAAAAGCGAGTAGGAATTCTACGACGGACGTTTTACGTCGTGAAGGGTTTTACAGAGACTTCTTGAACTCGTAAACTAAAATTAGGCGATACGATTCCGTATCCTGCTCCATAGCGCGACGGCAACGGTTTCCCGATAAAAGAAAAAGATACGATACACTGATTTTAGGGATGCAGACTCGACATACCATCGGTTTAACGATGGGATAAAATACCTTAAACAGTAATATTATTGCTTACAGTTTTTCCGGGTTGAGATGGGAGGGGGGATCTTATATAGATGCCTTTGAGCATCAGTATCATTAAATTGATTATCAATTTAATAAATGTGATATTCACAAGAGCAGCGTTTCAAGACCGTTGGTACACAGTAAAAAATCGTGCGTTCATATGTTAAAATTTTCTTGTGTTACCAAGATTTGATTATATTATTTCAATGTAAAATTAACATACAACAGATATGTTATTATTTTCATAACATTTTCACGTGTTATGTTTATGTCAACGTAATAACTTAACTTTTATTTATGTCATTTAGAAATTGAATATTATTTTGAATTCTTTTAACACAATTATTTTAAAAAAATCAACATGTCTTAAAGTCATTTTAACATAAACGAAGTAAATCTTCAAATAATCGTAAACTTTAACATACAAAATAATCAAATTTATTAAAATTAAATGTTTCTATTACATATAATTTAAGTTGAAATTATTAATATCATGTGTTAATATAACTGTTGAATTATTTTGTATGTTATTCTTACATCATACTTAAAGTTCAAAGAACAAACATAAATGTAAGGTATAGTGTTAATTAATTAACATTTCTAGTTTGTCAACAAGTAACACACAATGAATGAGTTATTTTAACTTTAAATTTAGAGTGGACTTTCTGGGACATGTAAAAAATGTTACAATTAACATTTTATTTTTTACTGTGTAACGGCGCGCAGTTCATAGAAAAATCACACATTAATATTATTTAAGCACTGAGGCCGGTATTCATAGTCTAATCTTATATTTAAGACCGTTTCTTTTAAGTTCAATCTTAAGATGTCATAAATCATTCAATCATTCACAGAACCGTATTAGCATCTTAAGACATTACTTAGGACGGTCTTGAAATAAGAATCGACTATGAATACCGGCCTAAGATCCGCTGTGACCGTTTCTTGGCCTTTTCTCAATTTAAATTGTGTTATACACATCACGGTCTTATCCTAATTATTATTGAGTAATATTATTGTTTATCAAAACACACACCAATGTGTTATATTACAAGTAAAGATTATTTTCCTTCCAGAAGACTCTATTTTTCATATTTTTTAAGAATATATAATTCTTCTATGATATTTTTTCACATAAAATCTTCTTACTTAGTATTCAATAATGAAATCAAAGGAAACTGTTAGTTTCTACCGAGCATTCACTGGTATGCGAGCGAATAAATCGGACTATCGATATTAGTGGGAAATCCCCGAGCTAAATTGCTGCCATATGCAAATTGTCCGAAATAAACAAAGGGGGAACGAGAGACGCGGAACGCGAAGCATTTAGCCGGATATGCGGTTGGTCGCGGAATCGCGAGGTACCGGCTCGATGTCGAAAAGCTGTCGGCGGCGAGGCGGCAGAAAACAATAACGAATCGCCAGGATGGGGTTAGCGCCGCGCGCGCGAAGCCGTGCCTGCGCCCGATAAATCGCGACGACGATTCGCGTGCGTCATCGGGCTCGGTACGAAGTAATAAACGGCGCGGATGCGCACGTCGCCGTAATTAGTTTTTCCGGCGGATTAACCGCTCCGTCGCCCCTGCCGCACGAGCGCGAACTCTCGCGAGTGTGGCGGTCCCGGGTCGCGGAATTGCCGGACCGGCCCTCGGGATTGGCGTTTCGCTCGAATCGAGGATCGGCTGTGAACCCGACCTAGTTTTCTCTCTTTCTCTCTCTCCCTCTGGACAAATTAATAAATTAATTTCGTTACTTCCCGCGTTCGTTCGATGTACGCGCGACTGCTAGCCGGAGATCGTCGCGTGAAAATCGACACGATTCAGCCGCGATGCAACGCACGAAGTTCAAAAATTGCAGGTTTTATTGATTTAACGCCGACTAAATCTCGCCGTTTCGTTATAGCGTTTAACTTCGTCATTGATCTCGGAAACACGCTTTTTAATCCTTTGCCGCGCCTCGCGCACTAATAATGCCGAGTAAAGATACAAAATGTTAAAAATGTTTTTATGGTTTTTTTTTACCGGTCGAAGAAATTAAATCTCTGCTCACCGTGCACGGGCACGAGGTACGTTCGACAAAGTAGGTACGTTAATCGGACGCATCGAGAGTATCGGAAGGTGTGTTTTTAACCGTCCCCGGCTCGCGGCGGAATCCTATACCTGAAAAACGTCAAAACGTGGCCGCGCGCGGATAAATCTCCCCGGCGCTATATTTGCAAGACCGGAAATTTTCGGCCGC
>NJRL01000050.1:242358-263654 GCA_003063815.1 Aphaenogaster rudis
TTACTATTATTGTGGTTGTGGCAACCTTATCGTTCTTTCGGTGCGAATTAAATTAATTTTATTTCCTACTCCTACTCTTACTCTTACGCTTACTTCTATTGTAGACCACGCAAAACGGGAACGCTCAAAGTGAGCCGGACATTTTTCGTTCGCGATCGGCGAACGTGCAAATTCAGCCGCGATAGTTCGCTTGTTTAGGGGCGAACGAAGTCGCGAGATCGCGATGCACGAGCCGCGGCGATACGTAACGCATTTTGCGCGCGGATACACAACGTTTCCGCCTCTCATACATAGAGATACGGGTGATTTACATACATATCAGTTTCATTTCGTTCGAGCCGCCCTTACGGCACGCGCGATCTCCACGTGAGCGTGGGTCGGAAAAGCCGGGGGGACGAGAGAAGGGTGTGCGCGAGCACCGCCGTGGAACATACACCGTGGAGAGCCCCCCTCGTAGAGCGACAGATGCCCGGTTCCCTCACGCGCACAATGTCCGTAAACGAACGCAGAATGCGTTATTATTATTCTTTTAATTCGATTTTATCTACGCGTCGAGATATGCCGCGTGCACATGCATAGTGCACATCGCGCGGAGCTCGGAGGGCTGAAAAATGAAGAGTGACGTGAAAGACCGGTTTTTTTCCGCCCGAGGAGGAGCTGACGGGTTAGAAAAATAAACGGAACTGCGAACTCAAAAAAGAATTCATAAATACAGAAAAATTCGGAAATTCGCAGACGGAACGCGGTTGCGTTGTCCGCATGAAAGCTCCAACGCTAGAACTTGCTATTGCTACCAAAGAGAAAGAGAAGTAATTGTAACTACGCGGTATTATCTTCGATCGCGTTGCACAAAGCAAAAAGACTGATTGTGAGTCTTATTCGAATCCATTGAAATAGTGTAATAATAAATGTCACAACTCTCGGGTGGGAAGATAAGAGATCAACGTCCCGCCGCGCGAACGAACGCCTCCGCGGTTCGACTCTCGAGCGTTGGAATCGCCTCGCCGGACGGGAAAAGCGTAAAATAAATAACGCTCCGTCCAGAGGATCCATCCGAAAGTTTCGTTCGCTGTGTGCGGAGCGGCCGGTGGGCATTGTTGCTGCGCTCGAGAGAGTGTCGCGCGGGAATCCGGTTTCCGCCTTTCTTCCCGCTTAATGGTTACATATCGAGAGGCAGCGGCGGACGCTTATAAATAAAGAAACATTCAATGGATCTAGGAGCAGCGGGAACTTGCTTTCCGGGGAAGTCGAAAATGCTTTCTTTATGAGAAACGATACAAGGAACTGTGGCTGCGCGGCCCGATAGACGACAAAGCGCGCGTGTGCCGAGAACTTCATTTTTTATAACTTATGAATGTTACATGTTTGATTTAATCGACTTAACTAATTTCTCTAACTTTAATTTCTCTAACAATAAGTGCGACGTTGCCACATCCGCAAAGCATAATCGCGCACGAAAAAGCTAACCTAACCAAATTTTTTTGGATTTATCATACTCTAATACCATACGGTCAGTGTCGTTGAAATTTTAAACATACGCTTCTTTAAAAATTCAATTACTTTTGCTCTAATTTTTGTTTTAATCCTTATTTTAGATTTCTTGCTACTGACAAATACATGTCCAAGTATTAGTTTTTCTCCCTCATATCGAGAAAAACAGTCAATTTTAAGCAATCATGTCTCGGAAACTATACGACAAATCTAACCCAAATTTAACACGCATACGTATTAATATCTAAATTAGTTTTGCTGCAAGTTTAAAGAAAATCTGTATCTTCATCATTTTTTACCTAACTACCTTAAAAGAACGGTTTCTTCAATTGTTAAAACAATTGCAATCAGTGTATATAATTAGAATGCCCAAGAGAAATAGTAAACAGCACTGAGCGAATAGATCAATAAAGAGTGCACCGATTGTTTGTCACGCCAAGTCGGATGACTTGATTGCAAAGCTTATATTTAACGTGTATGTATAAGAGGCGGCTGAATAAATTTTAGCACAATCCGCGAGTTCAAACGGAGATCCTCAGAATTTTCCGCGGATAATCTCTCCCGCCTCCGAAACCCTGGGCGCGGCTCACTACTCGATCCCTTGAAATAACGTCGACGAAGTAACCGACTGAAACAGGCTGAAATCCTATTAGCGGGCACAATGGGAACCGGGACGATGACGGTACTCGCGCGACGAGTCCTCCCGGTCAACGAGGAGATCCTGCGTGAGTGTGATTGATTCCTTAATAATCGCGTTGCAGGATTTCGGCCCCGCCCGTTGCACGAGAGGCGGCTCGATAATGCAAATTTCGCAGACGCGAGTGGTACACCCGGTAATTATGTATGGGGCTGTCGAGGGCGAGACACAGAAAGAATGACAAAGAGAGGAGAGCGACAAGGACTCGATATGTCGTGAGAAAGAGAGAGAGAAAGAGAAGAGGTGGGAAGCAACACCGTGACACAGGGTACAAGCACACAGGGGTGTCACTCGCAGCTGTTTCAACCCCACGCAACGCGAACGAACCGCCACACCCCGCGAAACGAATCAAGGAGCAACAACAGTCACTCGGTCATTAAGGGGGGTAGATCGATGTTTGATTGCGGAGGCTGAGCCTGACTCCTTTCTCTCTCCTCTTTCCGCGTGCAGGGACGAACAGACGATGTGATTTCTCGGATCTAATATTTTTATATTATACTACTAATGGTGACATTTATACTAGTGACGTTTAGTGTCGTAAACGTATTTTACGATATATCGCGTGATTTAAGTGCATTTAAGTATATATAAATCATACACCCTCGCTTTACGACGCGTCCCAGTCATGATCCTCACATAATTCCAAGAGTGTGCTGCGTACATTCGCTTGAAATGCTACAAGCGAAGTAAAAGATGCTTGCACAGTGCATAGAATTTACGAAACCGGCAAGTGTTTTCTGGAATTTCACGAAATTACTTAACGCTTTGCATATAGATCCGTCCGTCTACCTGCGTCCCTCGATCTTTGCCTTACAGAGATTGTTCTTTCCATGGAGAGGCCGAGAGATCAGTGTCGCAGCGTCGGACCCTCGGTGGTCCCCTCGAGTAACCGCGTTGCGCAAACAAGACGGGAGTCGAGTGAGAGACGAGCAGACACGCACTCGAGCCGCAACACGAGGAAATCTCCGTCGAAGCCCGTCTCTCGGTTCCAAGGCGACTCGCGCGGGAGTTTGGCCGCGACGGCTCGAGAGCGAGCTGGTTGAAGGGGTAAAATGCGTTAGAGCGGACAGGGATCCGTGTAATAATCCTAAAATCCGGCCGACATGTTTATACACGAGTCTGATTATATCTGCGAATAACGTAAATCGCGTGGCTTTACGACATGGCTTTTATGCAAACCATGCGCGAATCACCAGATCTCGAGTTAAAAATATTTTGAATATCGTATAAAAATGCAATAATAGTTCCCGTTTAGATCTCTTAAAAAAGAGATCTAAATAGGAGTTTTATATCTTTATTATATTTATATAAATATACGTTTAATCGGAAGCTGCGGTTTTTCATGGTTATAAAAATTACATTGTTTAATGAAAATTTAAAATTGTTTCATTAGTCGTAAAAATAGATTGGTTATATTTAATATTGAATTTAATATTACGAGAATGTACACTCCCGAGTCGCCCGTTATCCGAGATAAAGGCAGAAAGGTGTTCGTTACCAGTGGTTTATCGGCGGGACGGAAGTGCGGGTTAACGAGCGCAAGCAATTATTTGTATTATCCTGTAATGCACGTTATTATAAACGTGATAGTCGTGTCATTTGTACTGAGCTAATTAAACGCTCGCTCGCTCTCTCTCTCTCCCTCTCCCTCTCTCTCTCTCTCTCTCTCTCTCCCGCTCGCGCGCGTTTACATGTAGCTTGCTATAACGAGCGATAAATATGTAATAATCGTTAGTCACCCCCATCGTTGTTTTCCCGAAAATCCCAGTCATTTTGGCGTCGACCCAGACTGCGACGCGCCGTTCGATAAACCCGTTCGCGTAATTACCGCGAAAGAGCCGATCTGTTCGCCGTTCGCCTTTCTTCGCGGAAAGCTTCACGACGCGCAAGTGTAAGTGCAGAATTCTCTCCGACGCCAAGCACGAACCGTGAACGTTGGCGTCGTCGCCATTCGCGATGCGCGATAAATCGCGGACGATATTAACGGCCGGAATCGAGCCGATGCATAAATTCGGTGGTTGTAGTGATATACCAAAATAACGTATGTATCTCGCTGGATGATTCATTATTCCGGCGTTTTCATCTAGATTTTCAGACGTTGTTCACGCACTCGACGTGAAAAACTATTCCGAAAGACCACAAGACGAGATCGTTAATATAGCCAGATTGTTTTAAAAATTCTTAATTTTATAATTATATAGTTAAGAGTTTTTTGATGATATCAAATTTTTTAACTATGATCACATTATTGTACCGATCACGAAAATGATATACATACACAGGGGCGTGGCCAGGATTTTATTTCAGGGGGGGATTTTAAAATAATTAAAATTACAGAATAACTCATAATATTTTTAATTAAAGAAGATATCAATATTCGTTCAGGACATTTTCTTTAGACCTTAACCCTTTGAAGCATACATTTTTCCTTTCGAACGATTTTTACGAAACTTGGTATTCAGGAGTTTTTTGGGACGCTGATACTAAATCTGAGGTAAAAAAGCGAATATAAAAAGGTGGCATTGTACAATGCCACCGTGCCGCAAAGGGTTAAAGCATTTACGCCATTTACCATTTTATTTCTCTCGACTTTCAACCTTTCATTTTCATATTTTCATATTTGGTTCCAAAATTTCGGGGGGGATTTATCCCCCTAATCCCCCCCTGGTTACGCCAATGTACGTACATACATGTACAGTGTTCGTTTGTCCAGAATGAAGAATATTCGGATACTTCGTCTATCGAGAAATTTTGAGCACGAAAAATTTCACATTGGGAATTTCGTGTCGCTCTAATTTATTCGAGACATTCACGCATATAACACAATCTATTCGAGTCGGAACCGCGAATGCACCGGTATATTCGCAACTCGGTCGCCATCGGCCGCAGTTGGAACGTCTCCAGAGGAGCGTCCAGGGCGACTCGTAAACGCCCGGCTTCGCGAACGTAGCTCGTAGCGTGTATTTCTGCGAGCGCAGGGCGCCTCCGTCTGGCCGGGATATAAATTAGATCGACTTGTCACCGGTCGCCGACACTAAATAATACTTAGCGACTGGATTAACGCGCGGTCTTTAACCGCGAGAGGCCGACCCTCCGCGCTCGCGGTTTCCGCGCGGTCCGACCTCCTATTTCACGGGTTGCATGAACTCGTTCGGGGACGATTTACGCGGCGGGCGTGGACCAGCAGCCCGCCACGGAGGCTGTGTCGAAAGAACGGACGGAGGAAAAATAAGCTCCGGTGATTTGCGGGTGATTAACGGCGCGGCGGATTAAAGCCGCTGCTGCCTCCTACGCGTCTCCCGTCGCGCGTGAGTATCTGCATGTGCGTGGCTGTATCATCAGATATATAAGATAATCCTGACGAGAGAATAAACCTGTCGCCTCTCCGTCGTGGTATCCGAGACGATAGGAGGATGCGCGGGCATTCTCGCGATTACCATTTATAATTCGCTGATGCGGATTAACGTCCATACATTCGCCAATGAACAAACTGCATTATTGCGCTTCCCAGTTTCGTTCCTTTTTTGTTGAAATTATTATGTAGGAAAAATGCATTCGCTTGTCTGAATACGCTGGAGATATATAAGCGTATCGAAAGAATATACAACGGATATATAAATAAGCTCCATGATTAATGCGGGATGGATTAATGATGCTGTCGTCTCTGAGCAGTATATATAATAATAATATATGTTACTGTGCTAAGTTTATAAAATAATCTTCGTGGAAAAATAAATTCGGTTCTAAAATTGACAAAGTTCGTGATTCTTTATGTACGGTTTTACTTAATTTATCTATATCTCTGCGTTCACGAATTAAAAAAGCTACACTGAAAAAAAAATTCTTGGTAAACTTGTGAGATGCATTTAGTAATACTTGAAGTATTTGATTATTATTACCGATTATAATAATAATAACACCAAGCCGCTTGGTAAAATAGTTTCAACTAAACGTATAATAAGTGTTACATAATTTAGTTGGCTCAACTAAACAAAATTTGCTCTTTTATAATTATTACAGAATGTTTTGTTATTATTATTATAATCGGTAATAATAAAATCAAATACTTCAAAAGAAAGTATTACTAAATGCATCTCACAAGTTTACCAAGAATTTTTTTTCCAGTGTAGCGTCTTCGTCATCGAAACGGTATGAAAAATATCAAGAAAGAATAAGTTTAAATATATATAAATCTGCGTTGTTATTTAGTTTTTCATTTCTTTAGTAACTAGAGACGAAGATTATCTGTTTTCTCGTATAAAGCTCCTCGATTTCAGGATGAGACGCTAATGAAATGCCGGGCGGAGAGTACCGCAAGAAGTTAGACACGCGGCAGTGTCTCGGGAAATCCGATTGTCGCGTAAAAAAGCTTGTAAACAGGACCGTTTGGGAAGACTTATTATTTCCTGCCTGTCGTACGAACACTCCGATTACGACACCGCTCATTTCGGGACGCGGGGCGACGCGCGCATTTATTTTCGACGTCGGCAACGACGGACGCACTCCGAGTATCGATTATGGGTGGCGTTAATGAGGCATCGGCACGTCAATATTCTTTCACGCTTATCTGCCCGCCGATAAACGAAAACACGGTGCCCGTCGCGTCGTGCGCGTAATAACTCGGACGCGTTCCGATCTTTAACGGCGACGTAGAATTTTGTCGGCCGCGCTATAATTCGCTTAACATAGACGACTAAGAGCCTCACGGTACGCGTTTGCTCAATAAATTGAAAATTCCACGCTCTTGTTTGCTTGGGCAAGTTTTACGTAAACGCGAAGTTAACGTCGAGCCGGGGAATCTTATTATTCAAGTTCGCTTTTTACAAGAATTTATAGCGAGAGTGCTCGAGTGTTCCTCTTGAAGAAATATTGCTTTTACCGGACTATTAGACAATATAATTGGCCATTTATTCCTATCATCATTTTGCGAATTATTATTTAATTAAAAACTGAATAAGTAGTAATGGGTCTACTACCATCGATTGGCTTGGAAGATAATACGACAAGTAAGGCAAATCGAACGTAACAAGATCGCCTTGTTATGTAAAAGAAATTTTCGTTAAACTCGATCCGAGGAAAAACCTATTAGAACAATAAAAATCTGATACCAAAGTTAATTAATTCTACAATCAGTACTGTCTGTGAAATTTAACGGGATGAAAAAATTCTTAATGTTTGATTTACAATACGATGGAATTTCATTATGACGACGATAGAATAAAACTTTTGTAGCATAAAATTTCAGTTAATTTCATGTGACGATATTAAAATATCAAAACATTCGGTGATGTGTCTGTCGTAATCGGATTTCTGCGGACTTAGATAAATAACCCTTTTACAAATATATATTTGTATTGTTTCAATTAGTTTCAGTTATTAATAAAACTCTCTGATGATAAGTGGCACGTTTAGGCAACCTCGCAGAGATAAATCAGTCTACAGATCGCTTCTTCGTTTCGATCGCCTCCGCGTCGGACTCGAATCGAAAACAAAGTGATTCGTCGTCGTAATCGTCGCCGCGAGCGAGCGACCATCGATCTCCGGTCGGTGCAAAAGAGTCCTTAATCAGAGGATCCCCACCGTTTTGTATCAGTCAAAGTTGCGAGGTTTCCTTAGCGGGCGCGGTCGTCATTATGCAATACGATCAGAGCGCGAAGTGAAGCACGACGTAGATCGACCGACTCCAGAAGTTGGAACATAATTCAGAACTTTGTCGCTGATCCCGCTCGTTAAGAAGAAGCGCTTTTTAGGATACCGCGCCCGCCGCCGCTTGATAACTTTTCTTCTTTCGTTCGGGTCGGAACGCGATGCCGCAGAAAATATATACCACGGTGAAACCAGAACATCATGATGGAGTCGAAATAATCTTATATTCGACACACATAATCGTTACAATTTTAACTTTAGTACCTTTGTAGCAATTAATCTTCAGATCAGCGTCTTTTAATGGATGATTCCTAAAATATAAATTTTTCTATAGAGCTCATCGTAATAATACGTACGTGGTCCAAGATGCATTGTATTTGTTTCTTTCTTTTTTTGACAAAAATATTATGGCGTACATATTAATAAATTAATTATATACTCTGAAAAAAATCCATGTATTTTTACATGGAAATTACTTGTTCAAAACCGGAAAATTACCTAATTATCACTGTAATTTTTTAAAGTAAAAATACATATTAATAGTAAAATATAGATGAAATTACGATTTTTATGCAAAAATCACTTTGTAATTCCATGTGAAATCACTTGTAATCATTTGTAATTTCATATGAAATTACAATATAATCTGCAATTTTCCATGTGGGTAGCAATATTGCATGATTACGCTGGGTTGGAAAAAACCCAGCATAATCATGTAATTTCACACAAATATTTCTTTCAGTATAATTAAAGTGCTATAATTATAAAGTTTATATCACATAACTATATATTTTTTATGAATAAAAAATAATATCGTTCTTTGATCATTATACAGATACAAATGAAAGTAGTTCGTTCATCGCAATGCCCTAAAGACAATTCGATGATACATTTCACTTTCGAACGATTCGAAGGTTCAGAGATAGCTTTAGACTGATAACACCGAGGAAGATGCAGGTCTAAGCGGCTTTAACGAGGAGAACGTACAAGCGTATGTGTGTACATGCGAGCGAGTTACACAGACGGACGCTCGCGCGTTCGGCCCGAGTAATTCCCGTTTGCCTAATGGAGATAAGCCGGAACGTACGATGCGGTTTTCTCAGGTGGCGTAATGAGCGAGGACACGAGGCCCTTAATATCGCGGTCGACTTGCCCCCGCGGACGCAGGTGCGGCGAAATTGCCTCGTCGTAGAATCTGAACCTCCGTGGTGCACGGCCCCCAGTTCGTGGCACGGCTTTACGTACCGCGCGAAAGCCGAGCCTTACGAGGTACTATGCGCTTCCGCCGTGGTGTCCCCCGAGGGACAGTCGAGTGCCTTCCTACGAGCTGCTGCGGGGTTATCGTCGTTGAAATAATTAATCGGGGCTGCGTGCAAGATCGATAGTCCCGCCTGCATTGCGCCCAGTACCGTCCTTACCTCGGGCTAGCCACGAAAATATATCGCACGGAAATATATCGCAAAACCTCGCCTGTACCTGTGCACATTAATCGGAATAAGATTCGTTTTATTGTACGTCGGATATTCACTTTGAGCATTTATAAACCAGAGACCGAGGGAATTAAACGAGCTTGGTTGTGTACTCGCTGCCTCTTACAAGATTACACTCCCTCGCATAATACAGGCAAAGAAAGGAGATTTACTTCTGCGCGAAGCGAGCTCTAAACGACGCTTTACCGCAACCGTGCTGACACACGCACGGCTCTGTACACGTACGAAATTAATTTGGATCGTTATTTGCGTCAATAGCGTGCAGCTCGAACCGCGACTTAGACGCGCCTCGTTATGCGTTGCTGCATTAATTACTCTCCGCCTCACCCAGGAGCCTCAATCACCTCTGTCTCGCGTCAACACACGCGAATACAAACCACCTAGGGAAGCTTTCACGCCGCTGAAAATACCTTCGAGCGGAAGTTTCCGGAGATGAATCTCGCGCGTGCACGCGGAAATTTCTGCATCGCCACGACAAGAGCTACTCACGCAGGAACTCTCGAAAGCCATTCCATTTTTCGTACGAACCATGTTCAAAATCACGTATAACCTAGGGAGATAGAAGAGAGAGATGGAGAGAGACTCACCGTGCGAATCTGGAGGGAAGCCCCGTTCGTCACGTGCACCCTGTCGGCATTCTCCGTCCCTCCTTCCGTTCGCGACGTTTTCCCCCGCTGGTTCGCCTTGCCGAAGTCTTGACGACTTTCGATTTGATGGATCTTAGACTTGCATCTTCAACTTCGCTGGCAGTGAAGATTGGTAGAAAGATCGTCCGACGAGAATCACTGTCGCGCGGAATCGATCTTGAAACAAATATCTGTCCAGAAATATTGTCCTATTTACGATTTTTCTCTAGGCAAACTGATTCAACGCGATGACGGACGCAGCTTGAGGAACTATTCTCATGGTACGCTTCTAGTTATTCTTGACGAGCTTCTTGCTTTTCACGCTTTTCATGTATATTGCTATAAAAGTCGACTTCAGAAGCGGCTGACCTCTTTTCACCGGAAGCGGTCACGTGGAAAAGCGTTCCCGAAGATCGCTCGAGTTCGCCGAAGGCAACGACACGTTTATCGACCTCGTGAGATCGTTAATCGTACCTCGTTAATGCTTTATCTCAATTCTCTAACTTTTTGCCGAGCGGATGCTTCCATTTGCTCAAATTATCGCTCTCTTATTCGTTCTTCGGCTTTATTCCAATGTTTAGCACGCTCGTTGACCGTGATCACTTACGATCGATCTTATTGTCTCGATCGGCGAATCGAGGCGCACCGCGAGGCGGCCGATGATCGATAAGGCGCTAACGCGCTAATTGGCAGACAGTGGCCACCGCGTTCTAACCGTCGAGTTAATTATATTTAATTGGCGGGCCATTAATTGTATCCTTAATTATGGGCTTCGAGGTATCTCGTACGCGGCTCCAGTAACGATCGAGACGACAACACACGTTAGAATAGGGACCACCACGTCGAGCGAAGAACGACGAAGATTGTACGTCGAGGACCACCACGTCGACGAAGGACGAAGGTACAACAAAGCCGTTCCAGGTCCAAGATATTAAACGATCTATGAAGCTCCTGTCGCCGGATTAATCCTGCAGGGTCCTCGCGCTTCCTCGAGGTCGCAATCGAGAGGACTCGACGTCGAGTCCGCCCGTGATTTTCTCGGAAGAAAAGGGCTCAGTTTGTCTCGAGAACGATCCCTTACCAGGCTTCTTACGCGCCTCGATGCCCTCTCCCGAGAGAATCGTTCGCGGGGACGAGGGTTGTCGTCCACTTTTCTTCGCGAGAGGCGCCCTTTTTCCGGCACGATGGGCGTGCTTCAAGCCGTCGCCTCTACGGAAAGCTCCCTTATTACGGCGATCGATCGGTCACTCCCTTTCTCTCCGATCCAGACTCGACTCGAAGGGCACACGAGGATTATGCGCCTCGATAGCTGCTTCGTGCGAGATCACTGACGTGAGTTGCGGTTGATCGCGACGAGTGCACGATGACTGGCGTCGTCGTCGCTGTCGTCATCGTCGTCTTAAAAAAAACCTTCACACTGTCGCGTGAACTATGATAGACGATTAGGCACTCTTCGTGGCGAGATAGTTTCCGGCGCACGATGTGGAACAGAACGATGTAGGTACCTCTCGAAGCAGATCGCGCAGGAAATCTTAAAACCTTAAAATACACTCGACGCTGTTCGTCACGTCGCTAAGGGAAACATCGAGCCCTCGCATCACGCGCTCTTTGCGGCGCGGCGCCTGTTTCGTTACACGGAACGTCAAGTTCCTGAATACGAATTCTTCGTGACGTTTATGTTTTTATACAAAACGTCGAGAGATGACACTTAGATGAAGAATTCTTCGTGATGTATTTACGCGCGAAGTATCGAATTCTTCGCGGCGTCTGCGTTTCTACGTTTTGATCCTTGGGTTACGCGATCTAACCCACAGGCTACGTATCAATCTTCACGTATCAATCTTCAAGTGTGCGTACACTCTTCCTCTCGGTTGAGTCCCGCATACGGTAAATGTAAACGTGCCCCATTCGTCTTCATCGACACCGAGCTAACTTTAATCAACTTTGATGAACTCGAGTCCCGGGAACGTCTCAGTGGATCGATTCCAAGCTCTCGTTACGTCTTCCGAAGTTCCTTGCAGAATTTTCAAATTATCTATGAAGATTTTTGATGAAGCCTCGAAGACCGGCGGGATCCTCGAAGGAGGAGGATCGTCGAGCAACACGAAACTTGCTGAACCATGAGTGCGTGGCTGTCGGTAAACGTTGTCCTTGCCGTTGTTCAACTCTCGTGCGGACGTAGAATTCGCGGCCCGAATGGCCATCCGCTCGCGCGAGTATCCAACGACGAACTCCGAGAGGAGGACCCGGCGCGGAGGAGGCACCTTCGCCGAGGTAAAGGAGAGGTCACCCCGCAGCGAAGCGGGCTCTCGGCGCGACTGAGAGGCTCGGGACCGCGGCAACGAGAGCCACCCCCGCCGGTCTATGAGAGGGTGGCGGAGGCCCGGGGGTGTGTAGGTGCGCGAAAGAGGAGGAGGGCTAGAGGACGAGAGGGCAAGAGAGAGAGAAAGAGAGAGCGTGAGAAAGAGAGAGAGGACGAAGAAGGAGCGCTGTGCGCGCAGCCGCGAGTTCGAAAGCCGGACCGACGGCATTAATTGTGTACTCTCCTCTCGTCGTCGCGAGGCGAGAACTCGCGCGAGAGATCGCGAACGCTCGCGAGTCACGATTGTCACGAGGGGATTTCTAATCGCATCGGGTTCTTTGGTTTGCAAGAGGGTCGTTCGCCCCCCGCATCACACGGCTTTCCATCAGACCAACCGCCCCAGCCGCTTTTGCAGCGGGCCCCATCGCCCTCCTATCCTGCCACCCTCTCCCCCTTCTCGACCGCTGCGCCTACCCTTGAAATAATGGACGGATAATCTGTTCTGGCGCGGTCCCGCCGGGACTAAAAGGTTCCTCCGAATTCGTCGAGCAACCCCTGGCACCCCATCCTTCGACCTCTCGGTTTCGGTTGCTTTCTCAACTTTTTCACCCTCTCTCGCTCGTTCGCTCGCCTGACGTTCCCTTTCTCGAATGCCGCCCTTCGTTCTCTCGGGATGCGCGAGATCGAATGCTGACCTTAAAGTTACTCTACGAGGATCAAGAAGCGTTGCTCGGAACGATCGACGTTGTTTCGGAAAGTAAGGCCTTATCTGCGCGTGGCAACTTTGCAGCTTAAAATAATACATTAAAACAATTCCGTTAAGTTTAAAATTTGTTGCTACAGATACGAGAAATTTCCTTGGTTTATTCATGACGATAGAAACGAGATATTCACTACGTATAAAAGATATTTCCCTTTTCTATCCATTATACGTCCATTATATTGCATTTTGACTTTTTATAAATACCAGTATATAAAACAAACAAAGAAATATTTAAAATTATTGGCACATCCTATTTTTATTATTTTTAGCGAATTACAAGTTGACAGCTGCAAATATATATTTCACAATAAATTTATGAGCCTCGAGAGAACAAATTTAAAATAATATCGAGTATCGGTAAATTTTTCCGTTCGGGTCAATATTCGACCCAATTTTCGTTGTCTATTTTCCGCGGTTCGCCTTTTCGAGTGTATACTAGTTAAAAAAAATCCTCGGCTAGATAAACGGAAAACCGGACGGGTTAGGACGCGACTTTTTAGTGCCGCGTTTGCATAGAAAGCACGTTTTACGGCACGGAAACGACGAGGTAGGTGTCCCGATGTTCCGGACCCCTATCGGCGGTTTTGGTGGCGAGGTGGCACGCAATTAGAAGTGTAGCAGCCGCACCATAAACATAAAGCGTGTGGCCCTTGTGTGGCACTACGCCCACGTCAAACGACTCTGGCTTTTACTCCCGACAGTCGTAACGGTGACACGTATGAAAGTCCGGTGCTGCAGAGATACGGGACGAGCGTCCCTCGTCATGAATAAGGAAGATGTACGCTCGACCCTTTCACGTTTACGAAATCTGTAATTTACATCGACGCGCACACGTGGAGATGCGACACGATCGATTATTACCATCCCGGAGCTGCCAAAGAAATTAGCATCCGGAGGAAGAACTCGAAACGTAATTAGCAAAAGTACCGTTTCCTTGGTATGCTTTGGCGCACGCACGCACGCACGCACGCACGCACACACACACACACACACACACACACACACACACACACACATACACACACACAGAGTGTGTTCTTATCGAAATATTATAAATTGCGTGAGCGTAACAACCTGAGAGAAATTTAATAGTACAGTGTCTGATATAATTATCAAACTCTGCCTTATCTCTTTCGTAGGAAATTTCGACGGTTAAGAACAAAGCGCACAACGTACCTTCTCGCTAACATTATTGACTGAATAGCGTTTGCAGCAGACTAAAGAAAAGCATCGTCCCTCCTGAGAGACACGAGAGGACGCGAAATTCGTGGTAACTTCCGTAAATGAGAGGATTGCCGAGGATGGCGAAACAGGCGAAAGTCGCTCGAGGGTATACAGCCTATTTCGTCAGCGGAAGCGTCTTCGGGATCCTGTCTCGGGGGGTCGTAAGAGGGTGGAACTTACGCCGCCGTCCTCGATAGGACTTCTCAATCCGCCTCCCGAGACCCCACGCGGTAAAGACTCGTCAACTCGATCGGGACTTTAAAACAATTTTGATATCTCATCTCTGTGGCGCACGTCTCCCCGCGCGACTTCCTGAAATCGGCTCCCGAAGTACTTTTCAATCTCCCGGAGGGAAACTGCATCATCGTCTGATTGTCGATTCAAGCGCGCACGCGAATAGCTATGCCGCGACGAATGGATACGACATCGGATTTAATTCGACAGTTTTTATACCAGACGAATCATTTCATCTCAATATACCGATTTTTTTTTAAATCAGAGTCGAGTTGACGTTTTTTGTCAATATTAATGTTATATTCCGGATAAAACTAAAGTGAGGTCACAATCCGAGTAATGCATCGAGATTCCAATGATAGAATTAACGATTTCCCTTTTTTAAATGGTATTACGATAACTGTTATATGTAAAAAATCGTTAAAATTAATTAGTTATTTCAATCAACTATTTTTAATCAAAAAGAGAAATTTCTCTCTTCTGCCTCATATAATTTATTTCCACCTTTATAACATTAAAATCAAATTTCGTGTGTGTGTGGGTGTATAAGTTTACTTTTCTTTAATCATAACTTAACTTTAATATACCATCACATTATATGTCAGCTCTCATATAAAAATGTACTATCCCGTCCAAAAAATATCAATTTTTTTATTAAAACTATTTTCGCTCATTTCCTCAATCGTTCATACATTCGAAAATCACGCCCCGCGTTAATGCGTACAATTTATGTTTGATATTAATCACATTCATTTGCAGGCAATAACGCCGCGCAATGATGCGATATCGATGTAATCCACGTTTATATTAATTACGTTGCTTATTAATACTAAGCCGCTGGAATCCGATTATGTTCCCTGTCCGAAAAACTGGGGAATAATTTGCGAAGATTCGATGCTTACCAAATACTGCAATATTCTCACAAATTACACTATCCGGGAGAATTTATAGTTGATCGCGCGCGCCCGATTACGGCAATTCTATCGCTCGATATAAACTCGACTGCTAAGCAACTTCCAACAATGGACGCAACTGCGCCATAGCCTTTTGTCTACGTGGAACTTTCACAATGTCGCATTTTCCTATTGAAGTCTCAGTTAAGGCTAAGTGACATAATTTTGCGCAATTGGCAAGAGGATTATCCGCGAAAGTCCGAATTCAGTTATCGGAAGTCCACGTAGAAGGCTCCTCATCTCTCCCGGCGAACTAATTGAACTCAAAAAGAATCTCACGTACCCTCCCGCGACATTTCGCGATAAAGCAACAAATCCGCGTGCGCCAAATGAAATATAGTGGAAAGCAGTAAAGACGATATTTTTTCGTCGAATGGGAATTCTTTTTCAAGTAACGGCTCCTTCGAGCAATCGCAAAATTCTCACGAATTACTCGCAGGAATTATATCTAGTTAGGGGGCGGATTGTGTTACTTAACTTCGCTCTTCGCGGCCCATGCGCAGCCCGCGCTTCGCCTTATTGAAACCCTAGCTAAGACCGCGTGGAACATAATTTCGCGAAATTGGCGGAAGGATTATCCGCGGAAGCCGCTGTAACTAAGCGTCTGTACGGAAACTTTTCTCCACGCCGATTGAGGCGGAACGGCGAAGAGAGAAAGAGAGATAGAGAAACAGAGATAGAAAGAGCGTAGAAGAGAGGGTAGAACAAGAGCGCGGAGAAAGGGGATAAAATCTGGAAGAGCGCTGTATCGATTTCCCGCGGCAACCCTTTGCGTTTTACCTCTTCGTCTCAATCTCACCCTTTTCTCTCTTTCTCTCCCCCCCCTCTCTCTCTCTATCTCTCTCTCTCTCTCTCTCTCTTGGTTGCTCTCGCGACCAAATAAATTAGTTGTCACGAAAGAGCAGAAGCCGGCCAGCTGGCTGGCAGACGGACGATAAAATTACCCGAACGAGCTTAGAGCCGGGGACAAAGTTGAGCCACGCCAAGAGCATTTGCGGAAAGGGTTTGAAGGCGACTGGGATCGCTATTCGTACCTAATTCGCTTCGCGGAAAATAGAAGGTAGACGTTAACCCGGAGGGCGAACGAAAGTGCGGGCGATACGATTGTCACTATCGCCCATTCTCCTAACTCGATCCATGAGCATCCGAGAAAGATAAGGATAAGGAGAGAGAAAAAAAGAGACCGCGTAAACTGCCGCAATTCCATATATCTAACGTGCTCCTGTGATCTTCCAGAATTCTCGATCAAACGCGAAACCGTAACATTATTCGCTGACGAGACCGTTCTCTCATGCTCTCTCTATGCCATCTAACATTTTAATAAAAGATTCACATCTCGAAACGGTGCATATGCGCATTCATGAGATTTTCGATGCCTGCGTTTTATATGCTCGGACCTTGAATATGTCGATTTTATGAATTTCAAGATCGTCAGATTGCGAAATTGTTGAACTCGTGGATTCACGAGACTCTAGACGACTCATTGAACTCCGCACGCAAATCTTAGGAATTTTAAAATTTTAAATTTCCCGATATTTGGATTTTAAATTTTGAATCTTGACTCTTTTAAAACTTTTCGGTATTTCTATTTTAGACTTTTGACCGTCGGTATGCGAATCTCGAATCTACTTCAATGGATCTTCAAACTTTACATTTTTCTTAGATACATTATTCCATTCATCTTATTAAATATTTTATCTTGTTAATAATATATGTGTTTTTAGAAGTAAAAACGTAAATAAAGATTGTTTATTTATCTTCATTTATTAAATACATACATATATACATATATATGGCTTTATAAAATGTGCCAAATATACATATTTCTATTTCCGCACGCTATCTAAGTTGATATCAAACCCGATCCATATCCGCAGCATCACAATGCTCTCTCACCTTACTACAGTAATACTTGCCACGTCTTCGGTTCGATGCATTTGCTATGCATTATATATATATAATATATACACACATATACACACACATATACACGCGATGCCGCTACGGCGTAAACGACGTCGCATCGAATCAGATAAACGTCCGAAGGAACGCGGTAGTTTCTCGTTACCGAAGATGTTGTCGCGATGCACCCCGTACCGCATTGTCGTCGTCATCTTTCTCATCATCATCCGCGTCCGGCGAAACAGCAGCTGAGATGATTTTCACGATACAACGATAACGCACACGTTGCAACGCGTTCTCGCGAGCGAGCGAGCGAGCCGTCGAAAAAGAAGCAGCAAAACCGGAGACACGCCCATCGGGCACCACGGCGAAAATAGCGAAATAACTGATATAGCCTGCGGGAACAAACCATCCCTCGAGTGTCGTGAGGGTGGTTGTGCGCTCCGCGTTTCCCCGACAGAAACGAAAGAGCAACCCCTTGGCGGCGGTCGCCGCGCTCTTATTTCCCCGTGCATTTTCGGACGTGTCGCGATTCCCTGCACACGACAGTATCTCGTTGTTCATCGGCAGATCCCACGTTCGATATCTCGCCATCCGAAGCAAGCTTCGACAAAACAGACGAGAGAAAGAGAATGAGAGAAAAGAGAGAGTTTTTACCTTCTCGATCATGTCAAATTACATCGAGTACACGTATTCTCGTACATGACATGTTTTTTGAACGGGAACGGGAGCAATCAACGTCAGTCTATGATGAAGAATAGAAAAGTACAATGATACTGATTGTGAGATCAGCGTCATGGGCGCCCATGAGGGAGGGCAAGGAGGGGCATATGCCCCCCCTGGATTTTAATTTTTTCAATTTAGAATGATTTTATGATTGACAACCAGATAATTGTTATTTGAAATTTATACATTTAAAAATAAAAATCTGCATAAATATTTCTTTTTTAAATGTAATTTGAAAATATTAAATAACGTTCGTTTGGCAGAGCCTTACAAAAATGGTACCCCTAAGTGTATTTTTAAACTCTGCCACTCCTTGAAAAAAGTTGTAAGGGCGCTCATGTCTGTAAACTAATAAGTTTATAGAATTGTGGCGGCTAGCCGGATTAAAGCACGCCGGCAAGGCTTCTCGCGAGTGCGAGGCGACACGCGGCGCGTTTCACGGCGCGGCCGCTACGCGGCGCCGACAAACTCGCAAGTCAAAAACAACCACCGCAGGGATATAAGCAACCTGTCCTTTTTAAAATTAACTCCTGGCCCAGATCGAATCATTGATAATTGATTCATAGGGCACATTGCCATTATTGAAGTGTGCAATTTTTGGTGTACGAGCTTGTACACCGTCTAATGTATAATCTGAAATAAAGTAATTTAATAATACAACATTAGTCTGGCCTCGTCGGCCAAAGAATATATTTTTTCATTTTTGCTGTTTATTTAATATAAATTTCAATAAAAAATATAATTTCATTTTTTCATAATTTCTATTATTTTATTATCTCATAAATCGTTTACTAGTGCTCCATGTCATTTGCATGCATAATCATTGTTAAAAATAAATTAAATTAAAACAGAAAATATGTTTATTTATACAATTAATTTTAATATAATAATAAATTTATAATATATGCTTTTTGACAAAAAATTGAAACCATGGGTTTTGGTCCTTTTCAAGTGCGTTAATACAGTAGTTTACGTAACATACACAAAACCATGAAATGTGCCCAAATAAATCATAGATATGTGTCGTACAAATAATAAGAAGTTAAATAAGTTATCAGCCATAAGGGCCGAATAATACGTGTATTCGTATCGAGATGTAATATAATACTAAACGATAATAATGATACGATAATAATAGTTACGTAAACTACTGTATTAACGCACTTGAAAAGGACCAAAACCCATGGTCGAAACGTAGTGCTTTATCTTATAATACATCTGGCCAGTCAGGTCGAATCTAAATTATCCAAATTGTCGTTTTTTAATTTTTTAAATTTAGAATGATTTTATGATTGACAATCAAATAATTTTTATTTGAAATTTATACACTTAAAAATAAAAATCTGCATAAATATTTCTTTAAAAAATATTTGAAAATATTAAATAACGTTCGTTTTTGGAAGAGCCTTACAAAAATGGTACCCCTAAGTGTATTTATACTCTGCCCCTCTTGAAAAAAATTGTAAGTGCGCCCATGATCAGCGTGCTGCTAATCCCCTCTCTCTCATTAAAAGCTATATAAATTCGTGCTGGTTTCCGAATCGGGCCTACGCTGACGCGGCCGTTTCTCCCGGAGAAGCTCGAAAGACGCGTCTTCGCATCTGCATTTGCCGGATGTACCGACTAAGCCGATTATACCTTTCTTCGGATTTCTCGTATACGTGCAATGCGGCATGGACGAAATCAGCATAGCGGAGACATTAATATCCATTATATTCCCAGCGATCCGCGCTCAACTTTGAGTCCTGCCATTTCCCCCAACTCCCCACCCGCCATCTTCTTCCGTCCGTTCTCGAAGCAACGGTATATATCCGCGGACCGTTTCGTGATTTATGGAGAAAGTTTAGCCTCGCGATTATCCGACGAGGCTACCGGCACCGCGACAGTTGGCGACTCATCTTTCGGTTCTCCACATCCTGCCGCGGTTTCCTCCGCCTCGTCTATCCTGCAGGGTCGCCGGGACCCTCCCGATTTCCGCTATCTCTCTTTCCGTCATTCGCTCGGATTAGTCGAATCGCCATTTTCGTCGGTAGATAGGTGCGCGCGATTACCATTCCGAAATCATGATTCTGCGAAAGGGCAAATCTTCCGTGCCGTTTCGTTCGACGCGAACAGAAACGACCTGCCGCACTCGTAATTAAATTAACCGACGCGTTAATCCCCGAATTAATCCCCGTGCACTCGATTGGATTAGAGCAGAAATATTCGAAGACGGTTGCTAACGAAGATATAAATTTGAGTCTCACTATCAATAATCTACGATAACTCGCTCGCGTGTGATTAATTCCGCGCAGCCTGATTCTTTATCCTCGAAATATTTTTTTATTCGTAACGTCAGAAATTTAGCGCTCTCTCATTATTCCACAAATCTTCATTTAAAAGTTACAGAAATAATAAATGGATACAATAATCACAAGAAGCATATAATCGGCCTTAAAATAAAGTTTACTCGCAGTTGATCACAAAATATGTTATCTATTTGTTTTCAATCATAAATGTGAACTTTTTTAATTTCTAATCGTCGTGTATTTCCAACAGTCGGATTCTAACTCTATTTTAAACTTTATTCTGCAGGCGTTGAAATAAGTGATCATCGCTGTTTTTGCGCAGCCGTGCCGAGTGTACAAACACGCCTGCAGCGAGCGTACTCCGCCAGTCGAAACCACTCGAGCCTTAGAAGAGCGGGTGCAATCGTGCTCGTGCACAACGCGAGTATAATGTCTTTCAGACTGGATAATGCGATGTCGGGCGGTTCTCTCTTCGTGTTCTTGCTCCCCGGGAGCGCGTCTCCACGAGCGCCCGAAAAACTACCCTCCCGCCCTCCTCCTTTCCTCTCCCGCGTTTCCCTTTGCATTTCCGTCTACCCCTTTTCCCGCGTCTTCACCTTCCCTTCCCCCGTCGCTCGCTCATTCCAAACAGATGTCGCGTTACGACTCTCGGTGCGAGCTGGAGGCAACCACTACCGCCTACGATATTCCCCGCCGACGGTGACGACGGTGTCTACGTTCGCCAGATGTCATGTAAAAAGTTCTCGCTTGGCGCTAAAGACGTCTTGCATGTGCCCTGTTTCCGCGTGTATCCAAATGAGCGAGGCACGAGTGAGGATATACGTTGCCATTAAATCGCCTTGCGATATGAGCTCGAGAAGAACAAGAGAAAAATAAAAATACGTTCTTACCGCGGAGTCGTCATAGATTTACAGAAAATAATTGAGATATGATACATATAATCCGAGGGGCCAT
>NJRL01000050.1:281646-293351 GCA_003063815.1 Aphaenogaster rudis
GTTAAAACAGCAGTCTAAGATCCTGCGCACAATGGAGGAATATTAGATATTAGGAATAGGAATTAGAGTTTTAGAATCAATTTCCTCAATAAACACTATAGATAAATAATAATGTTATGTTGTGTTTCATATAACACATTTATGTCTTATATCTTATTAATATCCATTGTGCATTACGTTCAATATTTATAGAGGAAACTCATTCTAAAATTTTAATTCCTATTCTTAATATCTAACATTCCTCCATTATGCGCAGGGCCTAACAAGTTGCTACCTAAATTTAAAAGATTAAAGAAGATCTAGAAGATTTAGAAGATCTAAAAGATTAAAGATCTAAAAGATTAAAAAGCTTGACTTGTATTTTTGAGCTGATATTATGGTAAGTTAAAAGATATATGTCATATGTTTGGACAGGGGGCGCAATTTCAGTGCATGCCATAGGAGCTATTTTCCGTAGATACGCCTCTGGCCAAGACAGTCATCATGTAAATGGTGGTGCAAAATGAAAAATTACAAAAAGTTAAGTTGGTTTCAGATTTTTGCCTTGCAAAAATTACCGAGATATTTCCGACATCAATACAACCACCTGTGCTTTGCTCGATCCCTCATATACGCGGTTTGGCGAAAGTACGCGACTTCTGACACACCCTGCGTACAGTCAAGCGGATTCGACGTATGGCGGCCGACGTGCACGTCGAAGGATGTTTCCTACGTGCTACGTCAAAGTGCTAAACTCATCGTGTAACTTCGGCAAGGGAAAAGGAGGTCGGCTATCCGCGCACAGAGCGCACACGCGGTCGCCTTTCGTGGAACAAAGAGACCGCTTGACAAACTCGTCAACTCGATTTGCTCGGAGTCGTGACGCGATCACGTTAGATACGCCACGCGCATAAACTCAACGTAGGCGACTCCAGACCACAAGTTTTGCTTTTTTACTTTGAGTTCTCGCGGGCTTATCACAGACCGTGATATCAATTTAAGATTTCCGACTAAAGAACTGTCCGCAAAATCCAATACATATATATGTACAATATCAAATACAGATCTGAAAATAATTTTGTTAGACCATCAAAAGTAACTAAGTAGGACACTCGAGTATGATGATAATGCTACAAAACGTTTTAATATTCTAGCAATTATTTTGAGCGTCCTACTCTTGGTTACTTTTGATGGTCTAACAAAATTATTTTCAGGTCTGTATCTGGCCAAATTTTTAGATATTTCAGCAAAACCATTCTTTCCGTGTAGTATATATGTTACCGTAAATACCCGAAATCCGTCATTTCGCGAATTTACTAGTAAAAACCCGAAAATTATATATATACTGTTCGGGTATTTACTAGTAAGTTCGCGAAATGACGGATTCCTGCTTTAGTCAGTTCGCGAAGTGACGGATTTCGGATATTTATGGTAACATATACACTTCTTCCTCTCTTCAGTAAAACCAAGCGAAAGTAAGTTATCCGACATTGATCATATCATTAAAATAAGTTAAGATAATTAAAATTTGTCGGATAACGAATTGTTACAATTACACTCGAAATTAACGGGATAACTCAATCTGGTTGCAGCGGATCGGCAGTCTCAGGCGAAAGGGCTAAAGCATTAAGAATCGTATCTAGAAGCCGCGAGCGAAACCGCCGTCGTCCCGTGCAGGAACAGAGGGTGGTGTTAACCTCCCCTTGAGCGAGCGCAGTAAACCCAGTTAACGAAACACGTAGCATCCGCGCGAAGTTGCGACTGCAGCCGAAACTCGCGGCAGACGCGACGAACGCAGAGGGATGAATGCGGGCTACGGAGTTGTGCAGAAGGAAGATGGAGGATGAGGAGGAGGACGTGGAAGAGGCTGGGAGGTAGACCGGGGACCGCTGCCGCCGGTGGGCGGCTGGGAAGTTTCGGGACAAACAATAACTACAACAACAACAGCGGCAACGGCGGCGTCGTCGGCGACGAAGGCAAGTACGTCGTGCACGCGCCGACGATAATTACAACAATAACCGTAACGACGTGAGTGGCGGGTAGGGGCGGGAGAGGCGGCGGTTTAATTAGAATCGTGTCTGTCGCCGACTTAAGCTCCCTCGTCGACTCGCTTTGAACGACGCCGGGCCGCTCGCGGGATTTCGCCGCCTACCCCCGTGACATGTAAGTGAAAAATCCGCTTAACCCTCTCGCGCCTAATGGCTTGTACGTGTCGCACGAGAGGGATAAACCGATAAACCTTTCGCCGAAACCGTGCGCGAGCGTATTTATGAGAGATATAATGCCTAAATACACGATTATCGAGCGATCGTAAATGAAACATATTTTACCGCGGAATAGTTAAGATACACTAAAAAAAATTCTTGATAAACTTGTGAGATGCATTTAGTAATCAAATACTTTTTTGAAGTATTTGATTATTATTACCGATTATAAAATAATAATAAAACATTTTGTAATAATTATAAAAGAGCAAATTTTGTTTAGTTGAGCCAACTAAATTATGTAATACTTATTATACGTTTAGTTAAAACTATTTCACCAAGATGCTTGGTAACATTAACCAAGCCTGGATTTTTATAACCAAGCCTTTCTTTCAGTGTAGCAACACTTGAAGAAAGATACTTAAAGGCTTCTGTATTTGAAAATATGACGAAGATGAAATTTTGGTGTAAAAATTAAACTGAAAAAATTCAATCATAATTATAATCTTCCTCGTGGCTTTTTAAACTATGAAAAAAATCTTCTTTTATATATATAATATATATATATTCCCAGACAGATTAACTGATATAAAATATAATGACGAATTGGTATATGCAATATTTCAATCAATTTCATCTTCGAGGAACAAGAATTCCTAGCTTCTCGAATCGATATCCATTCTAACCGCGAGCGAAGGCGAAGGGTCGGTTTAAAGGGAGGATGAGAAGGAAAGGACGCGCGGCACAAGGGGATGAACGAGAGACGTGTTTCCTTGTTTGTCCACGTCCACATCAGGATGTTATTTGTCCTGGATATCCCATGGGACCCGGTGACACTCGATCTCTACGTCCACGATGAGACTCAAACCCGACTCGTGCGTGCAGGGATGTCTTTGCGCGCGCGAATACGCGATGCGTGCCCTCAGATGCTCCGATTTGTGGTGTTTCGCAAAAGATTAAAATATTTGATGAATACTTTGACAGAGTGTTTACTCAAGTCATGTAAAAAAATTCCCTGAGAATTCCCGGTCCTTCCAGGTATTTTTATTAAAAATTTTAGATAAGATTAGAAAATTGTTTAATGTAATTTTCAAATGAATGTATTTTATTATACGCCCTTTTTAATGTTTTTTCTTCGTATACTCTTTCGTAAGATTATACCTATCCTTTTTTACAATTGGAGCTACGAAATCTATAGGATAGTATATGGAAAGCTCACTAATATAGTATCAGTGAACTCTCTTCTGTATTGTTTTCTACTGTGTTACTCTGATCTTTTAATAAAAACTCGCAAATCATATGAGAATGTACATGAATATACGCAGATCTGTATGCCAAATTTATATTGCTAATCAATTATCGACATTCTGCATTATCAACAAAAATAATTAAAAAAACATTTTTTTAGAAAGAGAGAATTTAAATTAAAAGTAAAATTTCAAAAATTTCCCTGAATGCTAATAAAATTCCATGAAAATCCCCGATTTTTAAAAGTAAAAAAGAAATCTCCTAAAAATTCCAGATTTTCCAGGTTTTTTCAGGTAGTAAACACCCTGTTTTAATCTCAAAGTGTGCATTTTCTAAAGCTATATTGCTCATGCCATTTTTTCATATTGCACTTTCCTTCTGGTTTTTTGTGCTCTTGGTTATTATGTTTCTAAAAAATGTCGTTAAATTACAGAGATTATTAAATAATCTCTGCTTTTATTTTTTGGGATTTTTACATTATAAAGTGCTGAAATTGAGTAACAATTCAGAGATGAAAAATAAAAATTAAAAATGCTATGATAATAAAAGAGAGAAATAATAAAATAAATCCTATCCTCAATTTTTATCGCACAAGTACAAAAATAATCAAATGATAAAAACTCTTAGATGTACGAATGATAATAATGGGTTGATAAGAGAGAACGCAAGCACAGATATAAGTACATAATTAATTAAATCGATTTTCAATAATTTCCAAAAATTAATCTAAAATTATTAATTTATCAAATATTTAAATTAAATTATTAAGGTAAATTAATAATTTTAAATTGATCTCTGGAACGCAATTTAATTAATTACGTATCTCTATCTGCGCTTAGACCAGAAAAGATATATATTACATATATTTCATATATATCTAAATATATAATTTAATATATAATTTTGGTAACAATGATAAGAATAATGTCCACATTACACTGCACTAATGATGCATTATTCAAGTACTGTAAGTATTTTCTCTTCCTCTCAAATACATTATAAATTACAATAAGATATCGATGTCCATTGCAATATCAGACTCGAAAGGATTAATAACCAATCCATCGAAGAAGTTGAAGCGGAACGAGACTTTATGATCTCAATTTAAGCGTCCACTTCGCGACGTAGTCTTTTTCTTCTTGGGAGGGATTTCAAGGGGAAGAGACGATAGCTGAATCGAAGACGGCACTGTCAGGCCAAAAGGACCAAAATTTTGCGATCGACGCAGCGAGAACCCGGACTTCGCGCACAGCCTCTCAGTCTACTCCGGGGTAATATTTAATTTCTTGCCCGACTGATTCTCCCTTCTTCGAACCCTCGGAATGCTTCCCCGAGGACTCAATGTCGCACGGCGTCCTGGCGCCGTGATAAAACGCCGAACGCGAACGGTAAGCGGGGCAGGCGGGGGTACCTTTCCCGCTGAGGTACCCCCATTTTTTTTCTCCCCGGGAGGGAGCGAGCCAATCTTCTGACCGTCGGGTTATTTCGCGACGTGACGTATGCGACAGCGAGGCGCGGCTTGATTTGGCGTCCAGCGGCGCGTCGCGACGTCGACACGTCGTTTTTTTTTTCGCTGCGACGAGTTCTACTGCTCGAGCCAAAGTTGAATAGCACACAGGGTACTCGGGAAAAATATAACGAGTTTTGTTGTCATTTAATTTACAGTTCTATTCGGGTCATCGATCGTTCTTCTTGAACATTTTTGTGAGACACTTTACGTTCGAAGTTTGACATAGGAATTTTCTTAAAATCATCCACGATAGCTTTGTTGTATTTTCTATTGAATGAGAAAGCTCTCTGGGGACCCCGACATATTTTCTCCCATAATGTTGCAGAATTGATATGATTGTCTACTTCGAAAATGTCGTAAATCTAATTTCGAAATATTACGAATCATTAAAATGACACGCTGCGCCGGTTTTCGGCAGGATTTTCAACGTCGGGCTCCCATCGCCTCCAAAAAATAAACGTCTCGCATCACGCGGAATTCCTTCGATGGCGAGATTGAAGCGTGCGTCTTATTAGACGGCAGGGACGGTCGATTATATGCATCGGCGCTTCCGAATTCCTCGTGCGATTTTTCTGCGGGGTGGATTCTCGACAGTCGCCCTCTCTCGCCCTCTCGTCGTCCTTCAGCCTCCTCCTTCTGCTCCTCTCACTCTCTCTTTTTTTTTCTCGTCTTCGTCCTGTCCATAATTGATTCCCGAGCTCGGCGTGCCGCTCCTTCGACGAGTTTTTCAAAGTGCAACGGGGCAGAAGCGACGAGGAATCGACGGACGCGATATCAGTTTCGTCCACACTTTGCCCCTCCGCTCCCCGTCGTCCTCGCGACCGATCCTATCCTGTCTCTTCCCTCCTCGTCACATTATTTTTTTATCAGTTCTCTCGGGCAAACCCCCTTTGCGCGCTACATTTGCTAATAACGAACGATAAATTCGGTTTACGACTGCACTGGCGAGATAGGACGGAAGCGAATTCGCGCTGCAGGAAGTGCACCCTGGGACACGATGCATCCTGCCTCCCTCTCCCCGCACCTCCGTCCCATTCCCCTCGTCCAGAACTTAAAAAATAAATCGGCGCGCGTGTCACCGTACTCGGAAATTTAATTTGCTAATTCTGATATCTGTTCTGCGCGAATTAAAACGATAAAGTAGTGAAGTTCGTTCCAGGAAGATATATTTAGAGGGACAAGAGGATGTTTCAATACAATTATCATGAAAGTTATAGTACATACAGCTGAGCTGACAACAATTTCCTCCTTGCAGTATTAATTCAGGATAAGTCGATTGATGTGTCGAAATAACAGATAGTTGCTAAAAGTAACTTTTTTTAACATATAATTGAAGTATCGCGGAACATATTTCTTCCTCAGCTAACAATATCAGTCATAATGTAATTGTATTTCGCAATAATCATACTGACCAAGATTCATTAGCGGTTTTTCAAAATATGACTCAATTATCTCCAAAATACTTTGTCAAACAAGCACGAGATGTTAGTGGTATTCAATTATCAACTATTACTTTACCAAAAACAATATTTTCTGAGAAGAAGAATCTGTTTACGGGCTGTTTACGTTCGAATAGCGCACAAGCGATCTTTGTCTGGGGCAAATTCTATAAGGAGAAGAAGCCGTATAATCGACACACTGCCGCGGCTTTGCCACGCGAGAAACTACTTGGAGCCAAGTTCTTCGACGTGGTTCTTTCCCGAAACTTTGTCGGCGAAATATAGCGCCGTCGAAAGCGTCGAAGAAATCGCACACGACGCGAAGTCCGACGTTGTAGTTGTAGCGATCGCCCGAGGGGAAGCTTGAAAAAAGCTGGAAGCATCGTATTAAGCTTAAAGCGAGCAGCACGTACGGATTCTGCTTCTAGAATTGAATAGCTGAGAGGGTACGTGTTACAAGAGAGAAGCTTTACTCGAGAATAAGAAACGTTTTCCCATTCGCAACTATTTATCTGTAGATTCTCTTATAGAAGATATCATTTATCTGCATCTGTCCAGAACTTAATTTCTGGCAGTATTCCTAGCTTCGCGATCGCTCGTTATTCAAGAATTATTCGCGCTGTACTTTTACTACAGGAATACCTAAGTGAGTTTAGCCATCTTCGTATCGCTCCTCAATTAACTAAAACTTCGCGTAAACGGGAATAATAACAATTCTACAATAATATCTATATAGTTAAAGGAACTGCGATTCTGAAACATCTTGTAGATTTCGCAATAAGTGTCCAGCACTTCTATTTCGTTAACATCCCCCGAGCACTCCACTCTACATCTTCTCGTTGCTATTTCCTTTAGGAGCTCTTTTTTCCCCCTCGCCCTGTCTTCCTCGTCCCAACGAATTCGCCCCTTTTGTTTCACGACTGTTTTAACTCACATGCTCCTCTCTCCGCTCGACCACCTCTGTGGGAGAGGAGGAAAAGAGAAAGAAAGAAAGAGGCCGAGACGGAGAAGAAAGACTAGCACTAGGTTAAGTAAGAACGTTTAAATTCAAACAGCCGCGACGCCGGAGGTGTTCAAGATTAAGGCTTGCTAGACGATCCTTTTTTCCCTCCGGGCCGAGGAGCGGGGAATTCCTGGCCGGCTTTATAAATCTTCTGCGCTCCCGAGCCAAGAAACGCGAGGAAGCGGAAGAGGCTGGCGAGATGAAGCCGGGCGGCGGAGAGATGAGGGCTGGGCGGGGAGGCGCGAGCAACCGGGGCCAAATTGAAATAAACTTACGAGGTTTCTGGAAGGACCGGCGAATAATTCAGACTCTGACTGCGAAGAGTTGCAAGTTGGCCAATAAACGTCAGCCTCATAATTCCGCGACTATAACGGATACAAGCGACTCTCGTGCGTCTGTAGAGCTTCTTGCCTCCCTATCCCTTATCGACATTGCCGTCACCTCACGCGCGGTGAAACAAAGAAAAGGGATTAGAATCTATCTCTGGAACATTCGTTTTGAAACATCGGCCAACATGAACGTAAACGAAACTGACTCGATTGCACACATTGGTGAATCGAAAAGTATTTCCAAAAGAAGTGTCGCTTTTAATAACTCAACGTCGTAATTTTTGACTGTTAATCAGCGGAACTCTTTTTATAAACTATAAGGAACTCTTAATCTCTTCAAAATAAAGTAGAAACTCAGATTAGAACTACGGAACTCTAATGTTGGGGTGCTAACTTCACAAGTCCCAACGTCAGAATTTTTGCAATAAAGAAAATACATATAATTGTCTATAGTTTCACTTTTTGATCGTTCGTCGAAACGCGAATTCCAGAGAATTCCGGAGTTATAAATCCTGTTTCTCATTCGTCTGCATTCGTTTCTCGTTCGCATTCTCTTCCTCGCCGAGCACAGTCATCCCTGCATTCTTCGCGACGGGTGTACTCGCATAAAGTTGGATGCACATGCAGCGGGGTGGTAGACGGACGAGAGGGATAACGTTACGAGTGTCCCGAGGAGCGCTATCGGCCTCGGGGATTATTGGCTTTTATCGGAGTTTGTGGCGCGGGCCAAGACACTACGTTCCTGTCCCTCATTGTATTTGCGTCCCATTTGGCAGCGCGCTTTCAATTCGGCGCGGCCGTGCATTTCGCGGATCCTCGATCGCGCTGCACCGTTTCCAGGGGCTTATTGTCTCTCCTCCGGATGGCACCGTTGCGATTTTCCGTCGATTTCGGGTCACGGAATCGGGAACGCCGGAAGTACATTCCGCCCCGTTCGACCGAACTCGGTCGGCGCCCAACAGAGTTTCTCGCGAGAGTTAAATATAACGACAAATCTAGAAAGCTTATAGAGACAAAAATTGGTAACAAGAGCAAAGAAACTATGCAATAGTGTAACAATAAAAAATGTCCATTTTTTTTATCGTAACGTAGAAAATCATCGAAAATAGATTGGGTTTTGGAGAACCTATTCGCATCCAGTATCAATAGACTTCCCGTTAATTGAATTCTTACGTTTATTTCGCGTCGCCCACACGCTCCATTCACGCATTTCGTTTTTTGCAGTTCACGCTTCGATCGTCCGATCGTATAGAACCGCATCTCGGAACCGCTATCGTACGCGCGATCGTAGCGGTCGATTATTCGGAGCGTTAACGGTATTTCCGCCGGAATTATTGTCACCCTCTAACGCAGGAAACACAGCGCGAGCGCGGGGGTGGATCGCTCTCTCTCCTCCTTGCACCGCGGCGTATTAAACGCCGGGGCGATCCGGCGCGTCGTCATTGGCGGGATTTATTTCGCCGTCGGGCAACGAGCGATTAATAGCGGGCGCAGCACTTTTCGCCCGCTGTTAAACGCGCTCGAGCGCTCGCCATATTTCTCATTATTCCCATATATCCAAGGCAAAACAGCCGGTCGAGTGTCGAGCGAGTGATGGATATTCGATTAATTACAGCCGTCACCCCCTGCCGCGCGATCTCAACCCCTTCCCCGCCGCCTTTTTCTCTATGACGCACGAGCGCCGCTGATAAAATAGCGAGCTATTTGCGGTCGCTCTTTTCGCCCGGAAACGAAAAACGACGAGGAAAAAAGGAAATTAACCCACGCATCGGCGCTACGTCGCCGTCGTGCGGGCAAAAATGTTGCGCCGCGGCCGCGGGGGTGCACGAGCAATTCCCGTCGAAATTAATGGACACTCGATCGCCGGGCAATCTCCACGTCGCGGCCGAGCTTAGTAATCGATAAACGATTGCTAAGCTGATTCCCTTGAGTGGCTCTTCTTGGCAACCTTCCTTGGCGCCGCTTGACACGATGATTAGATTTTTTTTTGGTTTTTTTGCCGATAGTAAAAGATAAATAAGATAAAAGACGCGCAACTCAGAACTGACAAATAATACACTAAAAAAAAATTCTTGGTAAACTTGTGAGATGCATTTAGTACATTTTTTGAAGTATTTGATTATTATTACCGATTATAATAATAATAACAAAACATTTTGTAATAATTATAAACATTTGTAATAATTATAAAAGAGCAAATTTTCTTTAGCTGAGCCAACTAAATTATGTAAACACTTATTGTACGTTTAGTTGAAACTATTTTACCAAGTCGGTAAGAATTTTTTTTCAGTGTAGCGTGCCTTTCTGTATCTTTCGGATTTCCAGATTTCACTAAAAGAGAAACGACAAATCGAGAGGTGAAACTAAAATCGATCGTCAAACGTATAACCTACGTTTATTATACCTGTTTCCAAATCTCCGCTATTTATCAATGCGCGCAAAAACAATTTGCGGTCCGAGACAAACGAAACATCCGATATATCGGTACACATGCAGCCCGTTGCGACGCCGAGAGCGAAAATATCGAGCCTTTCGCGCGGCCGAACAATTCCGCATTACCGAACAAATTATCAGCCGGTTAAATATGCGAAATACATCGAACAACGCGAGCTCGCGCGCGGCCGGATATAATTAATATGGATATTATTTACCGTTGACGATGCTTTGTTAATGCTAATTATATCCCAACACGCGCCCCCTCTCCTATTCCGTTTCTTTCGCCGTTACTTCTCTCTCTCTCTCTCTCTCTCTCTCCCTCTGGTTCGTCTCTCATCTCGTCGTCACGGTTGAGTGAGCAACTGGGATAGTCAACAGGGAGTCCAGAGCTAGCTCCATCAGATATTTATAACGCAAACGTTTACCTCGCGGATTATTAATAATCCCCGCCATCGATATGATATGCCTTTCGCTCCCATCTCGTTTCCGCGTCAAGATTTGCATAATTTTATCAAAAGTCATATGAGAATTAGCGATTCGGCTCGTGCGACACTTAATAAAACAATTGCGAATATTACCGTTATTTCTCTAGGATATTTCCAGTCGGATACAATTTCCAGTCACGTTTAAATCCTCGCTTCAATCTACGCGTCGCCAGATTAATTTCAATAATTATTCGTCTTCACATTGATTAAATCTGATGGCGAGCATCGAGCGGTCAGAGTGGAGCTTCAAGCTCGCGATCGCGATCGCGAGCGATCGTACCTGTATCGGGGGTGTATCCCGAATTCGCCCTATCGGTTTATCGATTTCCACAAGCCTACCTCGCGGAATCGCGTTTATTATTCATCGCCGCCCGCCGGCAACCCGGGGATTTGATTGACATCGAACGGAGCGGAGCGGCGCGGCGCGCGCCGGTTGTGCGCGAGTAAAAATATTTAAGATTTCATCCCCGTAAAAGTTTAAAGCTCACCGCTCGCTGTAAAGGTCCATTATTCGCGGCCGGCCTCCGCGGAGAATACGAATCGAGGATACGCAACCCGTTCGCTCGCCCCTCTGCAGAGCAAGCTGTAAGAAGTATACAGCGAGCTTGCGGCGTAGTGGCTCCCACGTGAGATTTCGAGACACGAGTTTTCGAAGATGGCACGGTAAATATTTCAACGTGGACGAGCAAGCCTTTCCCCGGGATAACCGTCCGCCTTTAGAGGCCGCTATCTCGGATACGCGCACGTGTGTATAAACGCGCAGCCACTTCGTACGACGAGCCCGCCCGTTGCATTATTAATTATCGCACCTACCCGCTCGCAATGCGCTCGAAATCTTTCTCCATATATCCGTGGAGACTCTCACCGGGGTGACGTCTATTTCTACGGAGGCGAAATCTCCTCGCGCTCATTGAACACCGGAGGGTTTCTATATAATCCCCTCTTAGCAGCGATTGTAAGCAAAGATTAATTAATAACGGAATTGATTCGTGAAATTTATACGTAAGATGCCTTAAAACCTTCGTCTCTTTTTCCTCGTCCATTCTTGAAGTCGAATCTTCGGGGTGTGGAT
>NJRL01000050.1:309152-320350 GCA_003063815.1 Aphaenogaster rudis
AGTCTTACAAAAATGGTACCCCTAAGTGTATTTACACTCTGCCCTTGAAAAAAGTTGTAAGGGCGCCCATGAGGAGCGGCTCATTCGTGTCGAATTCCACGGTGTTTATCGTGTTCACTTTCCACACGCTCGATTTTAACAAGACAATTTTCTCAAACATATAAAACGAATAAAAATTAAATATGTATATATAGTTACTGAGAATATTTGCATATCGTCGGAATTAATTGCAAAACGAATAGTTCCTCGCCATCATTGTTAACTCTCTCTTTCTTTTTACCTTCAGCTTTATAACATCAATTTGCGCAGCCCCCACTTCATATAACGTAATGGAGAACGACAATGTTCTTGCAATTTTACGCCGGCGCGAGCTTCTCGCGGCGCCTGCACATTTTCGGAGACGAGAGCTTTTTTTTCTCCTCTCCACGTCGCCATTCTTATTTCACGCGCGACGGCGCCCCGTCGTCGAAACGCGGATTAAATTAAGCACAGGTGTTAAGAAGGTGGGGAGGAGGGAAGACGCATTCTCGGCGTTTTCCGATGCTTTAATCGTCGCGGCGGCGACGAGCGGTCGACGACGAGTTATTACGCACTTGAGTGGCGCCAAGCCGGTTCTCTCTACGCCAATTCGAAAGGACGTGTCTAATGTTAAGCCTCTTACAGGGAATAATTAAGGGAGGATCGCCCGAGAATGCGATGGTACCGGAAAATCGGGAACGTGCCCCGTCCCCCGTCATGATAAAACAACCATCGCGTCCGACGCTCGTTGTCGTTCCGTCTAAGAGGATTTCGTGATGATTATTGAATGAACGACCGCTAATTCGTGCGGAATAATTTACCGAGATCATAAAAACATAATAACATAATTGATTTTGTGACCGTTCCATATGCGCTGCACGAGAGATTCCGCAAAATGTTAAAACCTCTTCCACTGAGCATTAAATATTGTCAACCACGAAAATACAATCACGTGGTATTATACAATTAAAATAAATATCTAGAATTTTATATGTACGAATAACCGTATAAAAAAACCTGTTAATTTAGCCGTAACTTTGAAGAACACATGTAACATTGCAAGCTTTCAAGGTATTATTAATATTAATCAATGTTATAATATGCACGAGTATAGTCATAAACATGTGCTACATATTGATCATCGGGAATTAACGGTGTTTAATCGCCTTAACACGTTTTTTCCCCATTATCCCAACGGGGCTTCGAAAAAGCAAAAGATTCGACAGTAGGAAGGGACTCCGTAGTCACGTCGGAGTCAACATTAATTTGCAATCCGCACGCATAAATCTCTCGGGGCGCGCATTTATAAGTCTCACGCCTAAGAAGCGAGGAGAAGGTGAAGAAAGAGGAAAGAAGGACGGAATCGGTCGGAAGATTCAGAAGGAGATATTAAAAAACATCGTCGTGTTTACCTCATCAAATTCTCATCCACTGAGAGTAAAAGAAAGTGGGCGAAAGAGAAAACGACGGTAAAAAGAGAAACTGAGATAGAAAGAGAAGCGTGGATTTCGTCGTAAGGAAAATCTCTGAAGATTTACTAAGATAAATAATTGTATAGATAAAAATAAATGTGTGCATAAACATAATTGAGGAGAATGATGAGTCGATCACGCTCGTGCCAAGCAGATTGCGTCCAAGAGTCGCTGTACGAGACGGCTCGAAATTATCATCCGTCGTGAAATGAAAGTTACGGAAGAAAAGAACGAGAACGGTCGATCGCAAGAACGAGTTCATGCGAATCGACAGTTCGGCTTTCGGTTATAAATTACAAAATTCATCCCTCGGTCGAGTTGCGTCCTATAATGGCGGCTGAATTCGAAAACTTTTTTCCACGACCGTCGATCTGCGGGACTTCACAGGCGAGACGTCCCCAAGAAGGTAGGAAGACAGCCGTAAAATTTTATGATCGAATCGGAGGTAGAGGAAATGACAAATGCGTGAGAATCATCTCGTTTTCTCAATCGCAATAACGGGCCGGTATCGAAGGAATGCCGGGATCATTTTCAGAAATTTGGCATATCTCGATGTCGAGAGAATTAGATGAGATTGATGAAAAAAAATCAAAATAAATTTCTTTCCAATTACAAGTCACAAAAAATTAAATAACATAATTATCTCTTTTATCATAAAAATAATCACTGGCTATTATCGTCAAGTGACTATTAAACGGTCAATTCGTGTCTATAATAGCGTCTCATAATTTATAGAAAAATTTTTGTTTGATGAAAAGAGGCGTTGTACCGGTTTAATCTATATCGATTACGATACTCGATTGAACCCATCAAGTAGACAAGGTATTACCTTGATAAAAGGATGCATGTCGCGCTGCAAGCAACGAGTAAAAGGAACAAACGCCGTGGGACATCGTGACGAGAGTAGACCGAAAAAAAAAGCGAAGAGCAGGACGAAGAGGAGCTCTTGCAAGATAAATGAACCAGCTGGCGTCCCGAGCGCGTCACGGATGAAGGTTACGCGACCTCTGAATACATTTCCTGCGCACTCCGTATGCATGAATCGATATACTCGACGACTCGATCCTGCGAGCCGCTCCTGAATCGCACGGCGTTTAGCTTCCGTTCGCCTTTCATGGGGATGGAACTTACGATCTCTCAAACGTCGACGCGACACGACTCGCGTCGATTTGTACACCGCGCTTCTCTTCCTCCTCCTCCTCCTCCTCTCTCTCTCTCTATCTCTCCCTTTCTTTCTCGCCCGGTATCGCGTTACGCGTTTAGATTTATGGGAATACTTCAGAACGGGAATACACAACCAATGTCATTTCGTGACGTAGAGGCAAAAGACTGTCTCACATCTGTGCATACGGACTACGGACCGTTACACTTTCCTCCGTCGCGAGCTTCAATAGCCGGCACGTTCCATATGACCTGTCTGATATTTTTAAATAAAGATATATATTTTTAGAGAGAGAGAGAGAGAAATTTTTGTGGAATATTTTCAACGTGCTAGAGAAAAGATTTACTTTACTAGCGAGGATAAAAGTATTCCGATAAAATCATTGGTAGCGTGTATAAACTGCAGCCGCTCGGGAAGGATTAGAATCACGATGTAGTAGTCGATTTGCCATGGTTCGTGAAGGGTTAAATTCACTTTAGCCGCTCGATCGACATTTGATATAGCGCGCAATATATATTTAGCGTGCTTCAATGCACTTCTCTCTTGAAATAGCGACGCGGGATAAAACAAGAAAGATCGAGAGGCAAGGGGAAAATGATATTTTTCAAAGTCGGATTTTTTCTGATTAAAATCAGATTCTCTTATTTACAACGAAAAATGCATATAATTTTCTAATGCTTATTTTAGAAGCAAAAGTTCAAAGATAAATAGCCTTCCATCGCTCATTTAGTATGCATACACTGTTGGAAAATTTGTGTACTTTTGTGAAAAAATTTGCTGGCTAAAGTTTTTGTGTTAAGTAATCGACACATTCATATGTAAATTTAACACATGTCTGCTTTGTTAACTGAACTTAACAAATATAAAATGTAAAATTATTAAAATGATTTTAAAAATATGTTAAAATAATACAATTTGCACGTATTTATGAAATGTGTTAAAATTTACAGAAAAAGAGTGTTGATTTTACTCTATAATAGAAGTGGGAATGACTGTGTGTTATTATTACTGTATACTTATTACTGTTCTTATATGAAAAGAACATTTCTTATATGTTAATTTCATCATAAAAGTTATGTTAATTGTACACACAATTAACTTTAAATTACGATCACAATTACATTTCTTTTTTGTTGAAATATTAACATGATATCAGTGTTACCATTTAACACAATCCATATTATGTTAAATTAACACAAAAATTTGAGTGGACCGTTTGGGACATGTGATTTATGTTAAATTTAACACAAATTTTCCAACTGTGTAGCGAATACTGTTAGCACCGAATTTTCCTATTCATACAAAATACGTTTCTATTTCCAACGCACATTTAGCACTAAATGATCCGTGCTCTCACGACACATTTAATATTAACCGCGAGGCCCTCGTCTCGTGCTCATATTTGACAAATAAAGCTCGGAATCAAATGGCTCATTTAGCGTCAAATCCGATTCTCCGATTCTCGTTTATCGTAGATGCGGGAAGCGATTATCGTCATGCTAGAGAAATAAAATTCAGAATCGGATAACCAACCGACGCGCGCGCGTATCCCTCTAATTTCCACATCACGTTTACGCTGAATGTTATTTCCGTATTATACGAAGCTGTGGGCTGCATTTGCCGTCGAAAATTCGCGAGCCTCGCGGCCACGCCGCGTTATCCGTGCAACCGTACCGTAACAGTTGGATCGAAAACTCGACCGTACCGTCCGTCGTTTCGTCGCAACGGACGGGCAGACAGCGGTGGTTTTGCTTTTGCGTCGACGATGCAACAGCAACGAGGTTGCATTCGTCGATGGCGAATGTCAATGGCACACACCGGCAATCTTTCGCGGCCGATTCGCTCCTACCAGTCGATCCAGCCAGCCAGCCCTTTTAGCTGGACCGGCACTTTTTGCACTGCTCCACGATGACAGGACGTTTAACGTACGAGCACAAACGATCGACGGCCGTGCACGAGGGCAATGCGCCAGGACCCCCTTTGTCGGGGCTCCTTTTATTTTCTCGACGATGGGCACCGGCATCGGCGCGATTCACCGTCGTGATCGAATTAGAACTCCTGTTAACCCACCGTTTCGTCTTTTTCATCTCTATACATAAAGCAGTGCTTTTTTGCTTTGTTATAGTCTATACGAAAATCTGATAAAAAATATAAAGAGGATAATGTATGTGTGTATATGTGTGTGTGGTTATATCTTATTGAATTCATAACGAATTTCCGCTCGCGGCAAAAATTTTACTGTTGTTTTTGAACTTTTGCTTTTAATATTTAGACGCAAAAATATTTTCCAAAGTGAAATCGAGATAACAATCGAGGTAACAACAAATTAAATTCCTTTATTTATGCATTATTAAAATTTAATTTGACAAAATTTCGATTTGTATTAAATAGCTATTTATTTATACAGTATTGTTTAATTTTTCAAATTATACCCCGCGACGGCGAAAATATCGAACTGATTAATCATTTAGTAAGCTCGGTTATTATTTAATGATACATACGGTTATATTATCGGAATTTCTTTCCCCGAAGATATAGAATATTCCGATTTTTCATCTTCCACCGTCAAATATACAAATGCGAAAATAATGAAACGCTGAACAAATATTAAAATAAAAAATTGAAATGAGTCCCAGTCATGCCGTATCCGGCGAATATCTGCATCCGGTTGGGACAGAAGCGGGACCGTCCCTACGTCGCTGCAACCCGAGCAACAGGGGGAAGGACGATCGGAGAGTGTCCTTAATAGTAGCGCCGTGGGTTGACACGTCGAGTTTTGACAGACAGCTCCTGCCGACACAATGGCGGCCGGGGTCCATTGTCCGCGCGAAATTATACATGCACGCGAGCTACGCCACACACCCGGTGGAAAACACGCGGTATGGAGCGCACAATACGCGCGATTTAACCTGCCGGTCCTCTTACCTGTCCCTCGAACGAAGGGCCTAATGAAGACGGACGGGTCGCCCTCGAGGCGATCTCACCCCCTCCTCCCCGATCTTCCCGTTCACCCTTGTACTCTATTCCTTCCTTCGGGCACTCCTGGTGACACTTCATTCGTGAAGGATCTTCGACTCTATCGCTCGCATTTAGCTTCGTTTTGTGAGGCACGCGAGAGGGAAAGGTTGAAAGGGAGAGGGGTGGAAATCGTGAAGGGTGATATAAGTGCAGCGATGATGCTGATACCTTTGGCCGAGTATTCGTAACGCCTGCAGGATATTGCAGACGGTCATTGACGAGGAGAAAGGAGTTGACAGTAGTAATGTGAGACCGGATAACTAATTCTTTTTCATTCAAAGGGTGAATGACAGTCTCGGATCGCGAGAAGAAAGATTTCCACATTCTCTCAGCTTCTCTAGTGCACAATACCGACTTTTTCTCCCTCGTTAGCAATTTATATATATATAAACCCGTCTTTCCTCAGTTAATTTCAACACGATTTCGTTTTTTTACGATCTGATCAGCAAATTACTTTATATTAAAAATAACAATAGTCGTTCATTAAATTCTCGCTAAGAAGACATTGTCTACAAGCTCCTCCAAGAATTCGTTACTACGGCATTTTCCGATAACGACGCGATGTAAAAAAAATCGTGGAATTTCGTTATAATTTCTATCAAAAAATTGTTCTTTATTGGTCGTATTCGGACGTTTCCTCCCCGGCTCGCATATCACGTAAAGTGGCAACGGTATTCGGGAACGAAAGGGGTAATGAACGCGCGTTTCCTCCGCGAGGGTTCCTTTCGGAAGGTGTCGCTGTTATTGTCATCGTTATTATTGTTACTGGCTGCGCTTTTGTCGCGCGTCGACCTCGTCGATATGGCGCGGCGGGAGCGAAAGACGAGACCAGGTCGAAGGGATGTTTAACGAGTGCGGCCACGTTGTAACTCGAGACTCGAGAGCGACGAGGGTTGTTCCGACGTTTTCTCTCCTTTTTTTTCCCCCCCGACGCGGCGTTCTTTTTTAAAGGCTCGGCGTGAAAGGGAAGAAGAGCGACGTGATCACGACGTGACTTTTGTTACTAGCGTCACAAAGGATGAGCGCGCGACTTTACGGCCACCCGGCCGGCCGGCGCGATTAAACCACTTCGCGACGGCAAAAATCACCGCTGTGTATGCCTCCGGGTGACATATTTTTGCTTTCAATTAATGTCATGTTTAACAAAGCGTTTTTTTCCGATTTTTCATTAGCTTTCATTGAGCCTTACCTTTAACCCTCAACTTCTTTTTGCCCGAGCTCTCTTCGCAGGGGGTGAGGGGATCGTGTAATATATTTTTTTAAAAATCTTAATGATGAGAATTTTAAGAAACACAATTCTGCAGTTAAATTTCACTTCTTATCTTCCAATTTCGCCTTTTAGCGCAATGATTAACAAACTTTTGCGCGATATTTAAATTGCTCTTATCATGTCGTCCGTAATTAAATCCTCAAATTTCGCGAGTGCCAACGGCAGCCGCGATCCAAACGAGGTTAATTAGGATATCGCTTACCATAAATTGTGCGGAGGAAAAAAAGGAGGTGGAGAATCCGACGTTATCGGGTGGAACGCGTGTTTGCGCGCAATGCAGCGCGAGTGCATTCAAGCTATTGCATTGTGGCGGCGGATCGCTTCGCAGCTTCCGTTAACGATCGGGCTCGCCCAGGTATTTTATTATTCGCGAAATATTCCGCACCGGGGCCGGGTTCATCGACGCCTCTGTTAATTAATTTTTATCGGTCGCTAACGTACATATATACGGCGCGACGCCGCGATCGGAATTCCGCATTATATATACCTGCCGCTGGGAGAAGGGGACGGAAGAGCCGCATGTGTGGATGCGCATAATAATAAAATTGCGCGAGGTTGCGTGCCCCATCGATTGGCAAAGCGAGAGTAATCACGAGTAATTGTGAAAGAGCGAGAGACTTTTTGTTGTCACTGCGGATGAACGGGCCGTTTAGAGCGCACGGATTAATTAATACGGGGCAATTATCAGTTTGGGCAGTCGCGATATTAAAGGATTTCGGACACGCTTTAATCCGCGAAAGAGAAATCAAATCAAATTTAATCCCAACAGCGTCGCTGTTGCTCATTATAAACGTGCGTTATGTGATTTATTCATTTTTTTCGCCATTGGTCGGGTGTAGCGACGAGAAAATGACGAAAAAGAAGATGGAGTATGCGTGCATTCATACACGCGCAGCGTAAAAGTAATGCTAAAAAAATTATATAACCGTAGATTCATATATGCTCTTAATTTATTTATATACGGAAAGAACGGTTTTGCTGAAGTATCTAAAAATTTTGCCAGATTCAGATCTGAAAATAATTATGTTGGACCATCCAAAATAATTATGTTGGACGCTCAAGCATAATAACAATGCTGGAAAAAGTTTTGACATCCTAGCAAACAGCTTGAGCGTCCTACATAATTATTTTTGATAGTTCAACATAATTATTTTCTGATCTGTATCTGACTAAATTTTTAGATACTTCAGCAAAACCGGTCTTTCCGTGTATAAATATATTAATATATTATCTATTCTTATATAATAACCATAAAATATGTTTATGTTTCCCTTGAAGAAAATATTATTAGTGAATTCTAAATTTCTCTAAAACTATACACATAAACTATAATCTCTATTGTGTATCATACACTATAATCACTATTGTGTATACACATAAATTTCTTAAACGTATATACAAAAGATTATCGAAAGGGGGGAAAACCGTAGAAAAGGATAAAACAAATTTAGAGAACTTCATCACGGAACCAGAAAATTAAGAGTTCCCACGTAAACAAGCGTGAAAACCTGTTTGGAAAAGGAGCAGATAGATCCGCCTTAAAAATTTCCCAAAACATGAAGTTGTATCCGCCTCTCTCTATCTCAAGTTACGTCCGCTTAGGCACGCGTGTAATTAGCATTGTAAGAGGGGGAAAAAAAAAGAAAAACGAGAAACAGGTGCGGTTAACGTCAGCTCGGCCGGAGCATTATGCAGAAGAGACTGCCGCGCTGCAGGGCGAGCAGGGCGAGAAGACGAAGGGCGCGCCGCGGCGCCCTTTGTTCGATGCGTGTTCGAGGATCAGCAAGAAAGCGTTCAACTTTTTCGTCCCGCCCCCGCCGCTCGACCGAAGGATATATCGCGTTTTTTTATTAGCCCCGTTGTAAAATAAATTAGGGGTGAAATTATAAAGGCGCCCCGCCGTTCTCCCTCATCCTCCCCTGCCTCCCCCTCCCCCGTGCTTTCGAGAATCTTCACCGACGTGGTCGTAGGAGGTCGTAGAATGTAAGAACGGGGTCGTTTCGAGGCGGGAGAAAGAAGCATGGAGGAAGGTTGTTGTTCTCCCTTGATCGTGGGATCCTTGCGGCGAAGGCGGGTTCGCGGGTTCCCTTAATTATTACATCCGAGAAATCCAGGATCCCGTGTGAAAAAGGGTTACGAGCCGGTGGTCCCTTACTTTTAGCCGCGCTTTTTGTGCTCGAAGTGAAACAAATGCGTGTCTGAACTTTGCAGACAGAATAGAGAAAGGAGGAAATTATAGGAAAATGTAGAAAACTAAAAAAAATGCTAATGTTAATATTTAAAAATATTGCGTAACACTTTTGGTTCCGACATATTTAAATAATAACAAATCAAATAACTTACATAATAACTTAAATAATTACTAATCAAATAACTTACTTCTTACAATAAAAGCATACATAAAAAATAATTAGCAAGCAATTAATAAATTATTAAAATATAGCTTTAAGTAAATTCGTGGATGCAGTTTCGTATTATTATTCTTCAATGTAATAGAAACAATCGAATCGCACGCATCAAAGTCTCCAGATCGGCAAGATGCAATATCGGCATTTTTACTCTGTCGCCCACGGAAGGACGTCTCGCGAGAAATCTTATATCATCCACGGGGACAAGTTCGACACGACGCTGTAAAAAATCGTCCTGCCACCGCGAAGAAGGAAGGATGGGAGCCATTTCGAGTCTGACGAGTCTCGATAGGACGCGGTACGTCACCGCACGAGTTCCTTCATTCTACCGCGAGACACCCGTTATACGTCAATGCCGGAGCGAGGGGTGGGTGGCCAGAAGGGGGCCGCCCTTCGAAAAATCTCATTTCGCCTTCTCTACACCGGGTTAACACCGAAAACACGTGCTGCCGACTTATGAACTTCCATTCTTAATGGTTCATGAAATTGCCTTATATTTCACGTCCGGCAACGCGTACATGGGGCGGAACGGATTTCGGAGGGTCCGTACCCACCGGCGACAATATAACGTGGATTCGACCCCGTGGAAATTCAAAAATTTCACTGTGTGAGGGCGGCGAGGCCGCGTCTCGATGGCGTTTGATCGATACGTGGTGAAAATAGAAAGATGAACCGAAGAACGCGGAAAGTATCCTCATTTTTCAAAGAGAAACGATGCGCTTTAATAGCGGCGATCTATTTTACTGCAACGCTTATAACGCTTATTAACTGTTATATTGATTTCCTCTCTCTCTCTGCAATTCCCTTCCTCTTTAAATTTCTCGATAAATTATTTCACGCAACGGGGTCGGAGCGAGACAGACAACTTTGCCCGTCCGTCTCTGTCTTTCGTCGATCGTGATTCGAGTTTGAACGTCCGATAGTCACGTGTCACGTTCGATCCACCACAAACGGGCAAAAATTTTGGGGGGGGCTCACATTGGACCGGGACGACCGCCGAAAAATGGATTTCAATGGCGCAATAATTTCGACGGCCGACCGCGCGCGCGTCGAAAGATAATTCAAGGCAAACTAATTTCGCGAATGCGCCTGTGCGCGACGGTAAATCCGAAAAGTCAATAAATAATAGCACGATCGTATCGCGACGGGCGGTTTATGAAGTGCCGTTTGTTTACCCGCTAAAGCGCGCAACGTCGGGATGAAATGCAACCGTATCTGTTACCGCGTACGGCACCGCGGTAGACAGCCGCAATTATTTACCGTTCGATTTTTATGCGCATCTTGCATGCGACCGCATGTCCCTTTATCGACGCCGACGATCGTTATTATCGCACAGCCCGAAACGCGACCGCGAGGATATGATGGATACGAGCTCTAATCTGGGCAGAAAAGATACCGATCGGATTCCAACAACGTTTCACGTCCAAAATATAAACAGAATAATTCGTACACCGAGGAAAAAAAGTCGAAATATTCAGAAACAAATGTTACTTGTGACATTTTCTTCGATATTTATTGGTTATAAAAAAGTTTAGCTATGATGACGGAATATACATTTCTGTGAAATATAATACCTAAGATGGTTCATTTGCTAAAAATAAAATTTTATTTCGCCGTATTTAAATAAGAGATTTATTTCTGTGAAATAGGCCTTATATTTCACAACTATATATTTTTAAGTACTTTTTTCTCAGTGCAAAATTACAATAAAATTAGATCTCTTAAAATCTCGAAGTATTCTAAACCTTCCATCGTTTAACGATATCTGAAAGAAATGATGACAATGGCCATTCTTCTCGCAATAATAGAAGCAATTAAATTAGATCTCTTAAAATCTCAAAGTATTCTAA
>NJRL01000050.1:346971-364144 GCA_003063815.1 Aphaenogaster rudis
AGTGAATGTTGAGACAAACATAGTGAATGTTGAGACAAACATATATAGATGCACTACACAAAACAATGTGAATGTGACAACCACAGGACGTGGCTGTACCAAATGTTACTATTATTGTGGTTGTGGCAACCTTATTGTTTTTTCCGTGTGGAATTATAAAAATTTTTACTATGTTTTTCATTGTTTTACATAGTAAAAATTTTTATAATTTTAGCAATAGTCCACGACTACTGCCATACATAGTCATTTTTAATATAAAATTTTCTCCGTGTGTAGGACACTCAAACATGATGATAATATTGCAAAAAGTTTTGATATTCTAGCAACTATTTTGGGCGTCCTACATAATTGTTTTGATGATCCAACAAAATTATTTTTAGATCTGTATCTTGCGAAATATTTAAATATTTCAGCAAAATCATTCTTTCCATGCGGTCACATTCCAGGACGTTCGCATTTAGATTTAAGCTACACACGCTCCCTTGCATTGAATAATTAACTACTACAAAATGTGCAAACGCTTATCCTACGCTTCTGCAGCGTAGAATTCGCAATCTGCGCTATGATCTACATACTGCAGAGAGAATGCGCGAGTGCAGTCGCTCGTACATATGCGTGCATGTAAGTAGGACGCGCCTAACCGCTAATGCACGTTAGTGGAGTCATCAGGGCTGCATTTAACTCCGCGACGCGCTCTCGCGCTTGAATTTGTCCCCGAGATCCCGGGCAACTTCCTGCGGGATGATCGTCGCTTTTACGACAACCACATGTTACCGAGGAAGTCGTTCCCCCGTATGTAAGGAGAACGGCGAACGTACCGCCGCGCGCCTGAGACGCTTCCTGGAGCGTGGGGTCTCGTCTGAGACTTCAGCCACCTGTCCCGAGGTCCCGGGGGAGCGGTAGCTAGGTACGCGGTAGCTGGATTCTGAAACTCGAGAAAATCTCCTCGTCACCTTCCTCCCCCCCCCCTGTCTGCCACCCGTGCCTGCGCCCATCGCCGTAGAGCGGCAGGAATTCTGTTACAAGGCGCGCCACGTGGTATGGGCATGTTGCCCAGACCGATTTCCACCCTCGTCGTTCGCGAATGGGAACGTGCGTCGCGGAAAGGAAAATCCAGGATCTCGGGACCGGTCGATCGGGACTGCGGAATCGATAACGGCACTGACCCTCGGCTCTTTCAATTTCGTACGATCCTCGATACGGTCGGTCTTGTAACAGTATTATCGTCCCCAAAATCGATTTGCATCTTCCGCAACTCGAATCGGGTCCTTCGGCGAGAAATGGGATCTGCCAAGGATTCCCGGCGCTGTTGGCACATAAGCGACACGATCGATCTTATCGACTCCACCGTTCTTCGTGGTCACTTTCGACGGCTCGACATAATTCATGAAAATCGCCCGGATCGTTCTCTGTTCCGGGAGATCATCGGCGTGCCCCGACGGCGATTGTGTTCGCAGTAATACACACAAATAGCGGCCGATAAATCATCCAAGAGGGAACCGAGTGGGCCGAGTCGAGGCGCGCTCGCGCTCCATTGTGGCGATTCCGCAGCTTTGTCCGAATTCTTCTGGTCGGCATCTGCAGGATACGCGCGGCTCCTCCCGACGATACGCGCGACACGCGTGCTGGAGGGCGTCGCTCTGCCCGTTCCCTTGCGCCTCGCCCTTTCATCCCCCCATTTTTCCTACATGCATTTTCTCCCTTCTCGCCGTGGATCCCCGCTCGCTCCTCCGAGCCTCTCTTGCGAACGCGAATTATTGCTAAGTAACGACACGGCGCGGCGCACCGGCAACAGAGAATCCCGGACCTTTTTATTAGACCCTCGGATTATAATGTCTCTGTCATCCCTCGGGATAATTTATCGAGACTGGGGGGCGAGGCCGTGCCGCGTGAATTTATCGACGGGTGTTCTTGCGTTCCGTACGATGCGGTGCGGTGCGCCGCGAAGTATCAGCGGGGACACGTGTTAAATCGATTATTGGTAACCATAAAAGCCGAGGGTACGATCAAAAACCTTGCGTGTTGCTGCGATCTTCAGTCTCTCGAAGATATAAAAATTATTATACATTCAAATTATTATTATACATGTCGCTTCACAATTTCACAAATCTCTTTCAACAACAATAGGTGAAGTCTTCTCTTCGCCAGTAAATAAGAAATCAAGATAAGATATAGTCGCGACACGACTGGCCAAATTTATTAAAAACTTCTTTACGACGTTTCGACCATGAGTTTTGATCCTTATCAAGTATATAATAAGATTACAGAGCAACACTTAAGGCATTGTGTCCAAACCAAGCCCGAAATCTGAATAAATTAATATAACGTTGAGATACAAACATAAAAATTGTGACAAAATTAAAACATTAAAACCTTACGTGTTTTGCAACTGATGTAAAAATGTGTAAAAATAACGCTGTCGCCAATTTCGTCAAATAGTTAAAAATCATTATCGAGAAGCACGTCAACTCCGAACGACAAATTTTTTATTCCTTAAAGATTGTTACTGAGATGTGCTTCTAAGATTTTAAGGTTTACGTAAGTCATATTTATGTTTATCATTTGTTATCAGGATTGTTCTGTGTCATAAACAGCGTATCGCAAAAAATTAAGTTAAAAAGAAAAGAAAATATCTTGTTTCTAAAAGATAAAATCGCGAGCAACTGTCATTATAAATAGCGATTACTATGCGAATAAGTAATAATCCGATTATTTGACGTAGTTTTCAGTTCCTCTAGCCGCGAGGATCCGGCAGATAAGATAACAAAGGAGGTAATTGACTCGGGGTTGTGCGTTGCTAATGAGCCTAAAGTCGATTGCTCCTTTTACTGGGCATGATCGTTGCGTCGCGTCGCCTCGGGAGAACGGCGCGCATCGCGTCAAGTTAACGACATGGTAAAGACGATTAACGTAGAATCCATTAGACGCGCGATTTGCTTTGCGAAGGATTTAAAGGGAATTGCTTTCGATCGCTAAACTCGTTGTCTCAACAAACTTCGAACTTCTAATCGAGTTTTTACCCAACGAAGTGCTCCCTCGCAACGTGAACGGCGTTTCATGAAAACGAATGGTCGTTTCTCGCATATACACAGATACAAATATTACGTTAAATCGAATTAAATCTACATTATTCAAGATCATCAACATTTATAATTTTATCAGATTCGTTCGCCAAAAATTCTACAAAAGATGCATTTGCTTTTTTAAATTTTCTATCTTTTTCTCCAAGAAGCCCTCTAATTAATAATCCCCTCTTTATGTTAAATGAAAACGTACATATAAATCCATGAAAAATTTAAAGTTTTCATGGATGATAAATCCCTACTCTTCAGGAAAACCACTCGAAGAATAGAATGTTTCGGTGGCAGCAAGCTTGCTCTCGTCCCTTCTTCGAGATGTTTATTTATCCACGCCCGAATTGACCATCGACAGCTCGGTACAGCGCTACAAATCGATCCCTCCACATGCTTTTACTCCACCCCCGAGCCTCGCGAAAACAAAACGGGCCGCATCCTTCTTCGTCCCGCATCGGCGCGATTGAATAGAATTTACGAGAGTAGGATCACTTCGCTGTACATCGCAAACAGCGATTTTCGAGATCGCGAGAGCGCTCCCGCGGCGGTACATTAGAAAGATTGCTGTATATTTATTATTGATCCGCTATATCTCAGAGAGGCGAGGCGAATAACGGCGATAAAATCGAACAGAGTTTCTTTATGCAGGACGGTGTGCGCGAAATCTCAAAATAATAATCAGTATCAGTGATTTGAGAGCAGAGGTATAATTCTTAAAAAGATGTTTAAATTGAGTACTACATCTATACATATATTTTTTCAATTTAATATACACATAAGCTAAAAAAAAGATCATTATATACATATATACAATTAATAAGTAAATATAGACCGAATATGTGAATAACACAATATATATAAATATAGGCTATTTTCGGTCGGGCTGGATCATTTTGCCTAATAATATTTTTATTGCGTGAATTTATATACATTTCATAGCTTAGCCATGGGCGCCCTTACAACTTTTTCAAGGGGGAGCAGAGTGTAAATACACTTAGGGGTACCATTTTTGTAAGGCTCTTCCAAAGGAACGTTATTTAATATTTTCAAATAATATTTTTTAAAAAAATATTTATGCAGATTTTTATTTTTAAGTGTATAATTTCAAATAACAATTATCTGGTTGTCAATCATAAAATCATTCTAAATTGAAAAAATTAAAATCCGGGGGGCATATATGCCCCTCCTTGCCCCCCCTTATGGGCGCCAATATGTGTGTGTGTATGTGTGTGTGTGTGTGTGAGACATTTGTTATATATTATTACATTCGTGTTGTAACATATTAAATTGAAATAATATGAAATATTATTAAGCATTTATTATTAAATTTTCATTTCTGTATACATGCCAAGGAAAGATGGGTTTATTCATATATATGTACTTTTCAATAAAATTAAAAGATCGTTTCGAATAGGACCGTTTTCGTGGCAAGAAAAATCGTAGCTTATTTTCTAAAAGAGTATTTTAAAAAGAAAACTTCCAATTTTTTTAGAAGATTTCAAGCAAAGATAAAACAATGTATTTCCGTGCATTATCTCATTGTTGCTTTTATCAATTTTGCATGATTGACTTGGAAATGGTGCCACTTGGAGCAAGAGTGTCGTTGGAACTCAAAACTTGACGATGTGAAAACAAAGTCTTTAGAATACGTTTTTGAAAAACATTCTAGGACTATTTTTATAAAAAAGAGTTTGTATTTCGTAATTTTTTCCATCGATCCAAGAACCCGTAATAAATTATTAAAATACTTTACAAATTCAATTTTTTGCCACAAAAAGTATATATTATTAATTTATTATTATATTTAAATTGATTGTATAAAATGAACATATTTTCTGTTTTAACTTATTTTTAACAATAGTCATGACTCATTCATGCATGCAAATTACATAAAGCACTAATAAAGTAATAAACGATCTATGATATAATAGAAATTATGAAAGAATTAAATTATATAATTTATTGGAATTTATATTAAACTAACTGCTAAGTGCTAAATACATATTTTTTGGCTGACGAGGCCAAAAGTTTTTTTTTGAGAAGGACAGGTTGCTTATATCCCTACGGTGGTTGTTCAGTGTTCTTTATTTGCGAGTTTGTCGGCGCCGCGTAGCGGCCACGCCGTGAAACGCGCCGCGTGTCGCCTCGCACTCGCGAGAAGCGAGTGGTGGCCGGGCTGCCGTTCGGCAGGTTGTCGGCGTGTGACTGCTCAGTGCTCAGCCAACTACGCGCCTATTACTTTTCGGACGTAAAACGCAGTCTTTTTAGCTAGAGCTGGAAATAGTAATATCACATTGGATTAAATTGATAATAAATTTAATATAATACTAATTAATACTAATAAAGATCTTAAAAACCTGTAAAAAACTTATTGCGAAAAATATTATACAGGGTGTCCGGTAATAATCGCATCACCTCTCGTGGGCAGTTAGAGCGGGTTCAACTGAGCAAAAAAGTCCTATGCTATTTTGCGAATTTCGAAATAATTAATGAGATAAAAATTAATAAAAATCGGCGAATAATCGTGCGTTCGCGCGATGAGACAGCCCAGCGCGGCGTGCGTTCATCATTGCTAAGCACGCGGCGAGTAAACAGGCGCAGCGCTTCATAAACAAGTGTCTCGTCGCGCGAACGCACGATTATTCGCCGATTTTTATTAATTTTTATCTCATTAATTATTTCGAAATTTGCAAAATGGCATAGAACTTTTTTGCTCAGTTAAACCCGCTCTAACTGCCCACGAGAGGTGATGCGATTATTACCGAACACCCTGTATATATAATTATAACTTTAAATCCATGTGATCCAATTGAGACACGAAGTAACCCATTGTTGTTCCCATTTTGCAAACAATACGACCAAACGATTCCTCGAAACCGTGTTATCTGCAGTCGCTCGAAACGAAGGTTCTGAGAAACGCGCTGATCGCCGGCACGCGACGCTCGTATTTACATCATTATACATATATTTCCCCAGGTCCAGCGGGGAGTCCCCGGGATAGACGGCGGGAGTGAGATTATCCGCGATAATCCTCGGGGCTCGTCGATGGTACGAACAGCTGCGTGCTAAATCCCGAGAGCGCACCTCCCGATATTTCCGGCGAGAGAGGAGACCGGGCTGACGTTTGTCTCTCGCGCGCGAGCGCGTTCCTAAGAGTCCCTAATGAGGCTATGGCACGTCAGCCTGCTTAGAGACGCAGGTATCTGCAAGAAAGGCGGAGGATCGACGGCCCAAGTGCGGCTGGCATGCGAACTATGTCAACGAAGTCCTCAACCGACGGCGATGCAGCCTGCATTGTCTGCGTAGATGAAATCCCCCTTTCCCGCGCGAACACCGTGAAAATACGCCAAAATTTACTCGCAACGTGTCGAAGTACGTCGATGATGCGAAGATAATAGAGATAAAATATAAAAAGGGCAATTCGCGGCATTTAGAATAAATGAGAATGGCGGATATAGTTATATAAGTGTAACGCGGCGATATTTTCCACGGATCAGCATTCCTTGAAGGGATGCTTAGAAGGATGATAATTAACCCGATACTCGTCTCATAAAATTATTAACAATTAGATTAATTTCATCGCAGGCTCGTGTGCAAAAAGCTTAGGAAAAGGAGCTTACAGCTTCGTGGCGATAGTTCATCCGCAGCTTCAATCAAATTCGCTTTAATTACATGTTGCGTTTATGCACGTTATATTCTCAGATTATTATTATTATATTTGCGTATGAGGGATTCTCAACAGCTTACGACTCGTGTATAATAATCCGTTACAGTCCAGCTACTTTACTGCGGTATTACGCAGAGAAATTAAACGCAGGCGGTATGTTTCACGCACACCTGCGTTCCAGAGTATTAACCCCCTCGCACCACTGCCTGTTTCTGTCCCGTATAAACTAACGTTTTGTGCATCCCCGTAGCGATTTTCAACGCCAAAGTATAAGCAAGATAAATGCCATAACGACGTGTATTAAACAATACTTAAGCAGAATGACTGCTACGGCTTCCCGCCAAAGCATAAATCTTGGTTTAAAGAACATAAATCAAAATGTCCTACTTTTCATGAAACATAAATAATTCTGACAAATCAGGATATCACTAAACGTTAATCAAACTTGATGATGATATTATTTAGCGTGTCGATACGCCAGTACTGCAACGAGTATTTTTTACTGTGAAAAAAGATGTGATAAATATATCCATCCTCCGTTTAAACGACCTATCTAAATGTTATTCAGATATGAATTCAGGATTAAAGAGATCATCATTATCAAACTGCGACTCGGGGATATAACAGATCTTTTGCCTCAGGTGCATCCAGGATCTGCGAGGGATCGACCGATTCGTTCTGGATTGGTTGAGCGAACTTTCGAACGTTATCACGCCGAACTTCTCCGGCGTTCCCACCATATTCCGCAAAAATGACAGAGAGCAGCTTATAATTCCCCGTAGGAGCTGCCGCGGCAAATTGGGACAACAAGGAGACGTCGAAAGTTGCCAGCGACTTAACCGACGAACCTGACTCGCCGGCTCGACGGAGGCTAACGACGCGCCATGCATTTTCCTGGCGCATTTACCGCAGAACGCGACGGGAACGGGGGAACGGGGGAAACGGCGGTTCTCTCGGTGGTAAACAGGAGGGGACCAACGGGAGGAGGGCCGCAAAGTTTCGGTCGGTCGACGTTGGTTGCAACCAGGTCAGATATTAAAACGACTTTCAGCCACCCCTCCGCGCGACCCCGGGATCATCGTCCTTTTCGAGATACGTGTATATACGAAATCGACGGAGAAACGCGGACTACGCGGGGATTATGAAGTCCTGACGGCTGAAGTCTTCCTGTTTTTCAGAAAAGATCACCCCCCTCTCTCTCACGGTTTCTTTCTTTCTCTGTCTCTCTTCCTTCCCGCCTTTAGCTGCGCTTCCTTTCCTCTCAACTCCGGAACATCCAATTTCTTGAGGAAGTTTACGGCGTAGCGAGCGTGGGAAAATTGCCCGTTATATATTAAAGACGTCCTCAGAATGGTAAACAGAACGACTTCCTGCGAGGGGTTAGAGGCGGACGAGGGCGAAAGATTATGCGACAGTCTCTCCTAGCCGGGAGAGGATTATCAGACGTGTCTCTCTTACCCGCGGGTACCTTATTGCTCGTGCCTCCTTTGAGAACGCGTCGGCGTTATTCGGGATGAGTCGCTCCCCTGCAGAGACCGCCTAATTTTCCGAACCCCTTTCTACACCCTGCCACGTATTTTCCCTCTGCTGGTTACGTCTATTCGAGCCGGCAAACTTTCCGACGAGGAGGATGACATGGAGTTGCGTATGAAAGGATCTGGTTGTTATTGCGAATGTTTCAACGATACTCTCAAGAACGAGAAACGAATGAAGCGTTGGAACAGATATGCAGGAAATAATCAGTCCTTTTATCTGTGCAACCTTTAATTCCACAATGACGTTTCTTCAATGAAAATTTAATCGAGTGTGGAATTTTGTTCGAAGCACGATGGCATTCTGAAAGTCGATCAAAAGAGCACGATTTTATATAAAATCACAATTGGAATAGATGAAATAAGTAGAATAGGAGTATGGACGGATGAGTGTAATTAAGAATTATGTAAGATTAATTAAAAGTATGGAAAGATGAGTACTATAAGGAAACATTGTAAACCAAGTCCACTTCTTGGCTGTAGCTGAAGTTAATATATATATATATGTATAATATAAAACCTCACAATCGCTTTAGTCTCCGATATTTTGAATAGTATATGTTTCCCGAGATAGAATTATATAGATTAAATTAATAATTGCATACAATTCTCGAGAAGAGCGTATTCTCGTGCATTGACCAGCTAAGTATCGATTACTTCTGACGAATAATTTCCGTAGCTACAATTAGCAGTTATCCATAACGAACAAACGTTATCGTGAAACCCCGCTCGAACGTCGGACGTTTTATTCTCGAACACGATGTTTCATGCAGATCAAAGAGCTTTCTGAATATAACTTCATCGCTCCAGATTCCCGGAATACATTCTCAGCATTTCTTTCGCGTGGATAGTCACGTTGCAGTAAATTGTGCCGACGAAGAACTCGTCGAAGGCGCAGCGCGTTTTGCACGTAAGACTGCAGGCTGGTAGGTGTTTGTAGCTTTCAGGGAACCGCTCGCACGGTACTCGAGCACGGTAAATACTGCGCAAAAGACGTTAATGAGTGTTTTCGCGTTTTCGCCCGGTTGGCAAAGCCGGCGAGGAGAGCGGCGAGCCGTGCGGCTCCCTTCACCCCCTAGCCCGGCGCTTGTTTTTCGGCGATTTCTTCGTCGGCGAGAAGCGCTATTAACTTCGTCGCGAGGCACGCGAGCCCATTTTCCATTCGACATTGATCGATCGCCGGTGAATTTCGCGGAGCTTCGCGGTAGCGCTCTCGCGAAGCCGAATTTATCGGTGCGAGGCGAGAAACGAACCCGATGAACGACTCGTAAGGAGTTTTCTCGTACGAATTGCACGTTCGTTTCATCACGAGCGCTCGATAACGCGATCGACGATGTAAATGGTTGCGAATACGACGCAAATCGACGCTATCAACGAACACACTACGCGCGCTAGTTAAGAATTAAGAATGCAATCAACAAATAAAAGTATTTCAAAATATGTTTTATCATTTATAATTTTTTCTTGTTTTCATCTAACTGTTCATCTAAATAACTATCTATAAATGTACAGGATGTTTCAGAATTGCACGGCACTATTTTAGGGAAATATTTTCTAGGTCAAAATAAACAAAAAAGTTTATATAAACATATGTCCTAAACTTGTTTATTAGATATTAAAGAGTAAAGATTATAAAGATTATTTGACAGTAAAACATTTAAAGTATGTTTTTGAAGTGACCGCCATTTTGTTGAATGCAGCATTCAGCACGATGAATCCATATTTCTGTGGCACGCCTTATGACATCAGGATTATTCCTGATAGTTGCTGCAGCTTCCATTATGCGATTTCTTAATTCTTCTTGCGTGCCAATAGGTCTACAATAAACTAAAGACTTCTACAAATCTTCGAAGATAAAAAATGGAAGCTGCAGCAACTATCAGGAATAATCCTGATGCCATAAGCGTGTCACAGAAACATGGATTCATCGTGCTGAATGCTGCATTCAACAAAACGGCGGCCACTTCGAAAACATACTTTAAATGTTTTACTGTTAAATATAATCTTTACTTTTTAATATCTTACTAATAAACAAGTTTGGGACATATGTTTATATAAACTTTTTTGTTCATTTTAACCTAGAAAATACTTCCCTAAAATAGTGCCGTGTAATTCTGAAACACCCTGTATAGTAATAATAGACATATGAAATGTTCTAGATATAGATTATATCTCTTGATAATTTCTGCGAATAGAGAGGACGTAATATTCCCTTTATACAACTTCGCATTTAATTCGGGATGCGACCACTAGATTCCGAGTTCGTCCGACACACGGAGATCGCTGCTTTCATCGCAAAATGTAGGGTAAGCAAGAAAACCACATTCAGCGTTGAACGAGCGACGTGAATGCGGACCTTATGACACTAATGCCTCTTGCCTCGCGTTTTCCGTCGCTCGGAATCGGAGCGAGTCTTTTAATTCTGTTTCCGTGGTGGTAATCCCCGTCCACGAGGTACGTCTTTGAGTATCGCGGGCACGTATCTCGGATCAAAATATTAGCTGCATCCAATACAACAGGGAGACAGAGCTCGAGGCGGACATCCACGTTCATAATATCGAAGTCGCGTAGCCGTGCTGGATGTACGTACAGTGTACACGTAGAAAAGTGATGCTCGGAGCATTGATGTCAGGATGATGAGGGTCGCTCGTGAGAATCCCGAAGGAAACCGCGAGGACGATGACGACGGTAAACGTGTACGGGGCGGAGGGGCAAAATGGAGGCGAGCAAACGGAGAAAGCCAAGAAATCCCGGGGCTGACACGCGCGATATCGAGGAATCACCCTCGTCATGGATTCGTCGCTTCCTCGAGATCCATCTGACGAAGAGTCTCCTTCCTTCCGCGAACCCGTCTATAAGAGTTTCATTTGCATAACAAGATAAGCCCAGTTGTGGCCGCCGATCAGGTGAATTCATGCTCACGTGTGTAAGAGACTTCGTTAACGTGTTAGATGACGAAGAATGAAGAAAAGGTATCATGATCAAATCTTTATTTTTGCTAATGACAATCGTTAATTCTGAGTGAAGTGGTACGATAAAACTGAGTGTGGTTTTACATTCTTATGACTATCCTAAGTATTAAAATATTCGCATTTATACATTTTAATAAACTGTGAATCAGTGGTAGTCATTTATTTTCATCATTTACGTTCTAATAAACAGTAAAAAATAAATGTTATAAATATCAAAAGAAGCAAATCATGTTTCTTTCTTCTTTCCCCAAAATTGATAGGATCGATTCAAACTGATTGATCAATTAACCGCGCCGATACCAATAAATCTGACGCGTCTATTTGGGCAGGATTAATCGAGCAACTATTGATGCAACCGCTAATTATCCCGCCACAAACGAAGCGTCAGCCGTACGAGCGCGTCGAGCAAAAAGGCACCATTTCGTACGCCAGTCTCGTCGCGTGAATGCACATAATGGCGACGGCGAGTCGTAGTCACGTAGTCGCGATCAGTTCCATCGAGTGCGGGCCGCAGGAGATAAATCCTCTCGCAAAAACGAAACACGCCGGCGCGGCGCGGCGCGGTGCAGCGCGCACAGCAGCCCTCTCGCCCGGGACGGAATCGCGACAGGGGTGGCACACGAATCGGACGGGATATAATATGAATATAATAATTTATGGTGTATCGGGGCATCAGCGCAAGATGTTACCAGCCAGCCAGGCGACCCTTCCGCCGCCTCCCGACGACCATCCCGCCCTTGCCGATCGTATTACGACGGAAAAGCCCTATCTCTCCTCATCCTCTCTCCCCTGCCACCCGAAGCTTTCGTCTACATTATCTACGCACTCCATACGTAATGCCGGTGAAACAGCTCGCACTGACGCTTTCAAAACTAATGTGTCTTGTCTCTCCGCTAGTCGTTGGAGCGGTTGGCTGGTTGTTCAAGGGGATATCCGACGGTGGGGGGCGGGGGTGGGGGGCAAAACCGAATAGAGAGACAAAGAGATGGAGTCGAGTATCGGAAGGGAAATATTTTCGATTGTTCTGACAGCTCTCGTACATACGCATCCGCCACCCTCGTTCACCGTGCATTTATATGACTTTCCCTAACGTTTCTTCATGAATAAACAGGGTCTTCAATTTAATGTACCTGTTATACTCGCCATACAAGGATAGCGTCAAAGTTGTTATCGCGTCCTGCAAACGACGACACCGAACTTCCCAAAAGCGTTTCGGGACGTTTCCCCGCGTAACCGTCGTCGCGTCGAGTTGATCGATAATATTCATCGAAGTGTATACACCCTATATATCTATGTACCTCGCGCGCGGTTCAGCAGCTCGTCGGGAAGGACTGATCAATGCCAGGGACACGGTGTGGCGAGATAGAAACGTGAAATATTATTTTAGTCGGGGCGCGAGAATGAGCGGGGATGGTATCGGTAACGAAAAGAAGAGAAAAGCTTTTTGGGATGAAGCTCTGGGTCGAGATAGCGCTAACATTAGTTATCTCTATCGCGAAACGAATATCCTTGATATTATAAAAATTGATTATACGCGTATAAAGCTTTATAATATTAAAAGCATAATACATATAATATTAAAAATATTTAATACTAATGTTAATAATAAAGTAAAATAATATTAATATACGTAGCAACGTTATGGCTGCAAATAAAAAAATGAGGAGACACGAACAATCCAGGTTTATGTTATGTGCGGCATAATCATGATACTTTGCGTGCATCCTGAGAAAATCCTTTCGGAAATGGCGGAACAGGAAGGAACGAGAACTCTCGCGGGTTCGGGGTTTTTATCCCCGGCGGTGGTCAGCGGCGTAAAAATTTCATCAGCGGACGACTTTTTTCGCGGGAGGAAAAACCGGCGCCGGGCCGACGCGCGTACACGTGTGTAACGCGCGCCCGGAATTAATTACGCGGCGTCGCGGGGTCTAATTTGCATATCACGAAATTAAAAAGTTTCGCGACTTTAATTCGGACCGGCGCGATGAATTCTAATTTCTGCGGAGTTAAGCGGTCATTTTACAAACCGACCGGCGTCCGCCGGTATTCTTGAACGCGTTTAAAAATCAAAACGTTGAGATTCATTAAGTGTCACGCGATTTTAAAAGATACAACTAAAACTGCAGACAACAAGACTAAAAGATACAAGATAAATTACGAAAACGACAACTCTATACCCAAGTAGAACAAGAAAGTCATGATGACGTCAAAATAAAATGCTAAAATTGACAAGGCTACGCCTTTGACATCATTTTGAGGTCATTTAGACGTCATCATGACTTTAAAAATGATGTCAAAGGCGTCATTTTAGCATCATTTTGACGTCATCATGACTTTCTATTCTACTTGGGTATTAAACCGTCGCGTCGACCGCAAACCGCAATCGTCAATTACTTGAAACTACAAAATCATTTTATTTCAGTGTTAATTGGAAATGTTCCGTGCTTCGAAGCACTCTCCCGTTCCTTTCCAAAACCGTAGATTTCACGCGTGCAGTTTTTTCGCCGAATAAATCGCGCCGACGCCTAATGCGAGGGAAAACACGCGCACGAAAGGACGCCGAGGCCGATCCAGCTGCAAATTGGTTCTGAATCGGTAATCACAATAGCACCCTTCCAACTTTAACGGGATTACTGCAACGCTCTCGCGTCGTGTAACTTCGTTCGTTCTTTCCGTCGCTCTCCGTCTCCCTTCGTCCTGCGCTTTATCCACGGCGCTTCGCAATACTCGTCCTTTTTTCCAGACACATCCGTTTGGATTTCTGTTCCGCATTAATAGGCGACGCAGCCCCCCGCCTGTCTCTTTCCCGCCCCGGCGCGGAGATTTAATGCCGTTCGCGCGCGGATAGAAGTATATGGCGCGCGCTCGTATAATGCGCCAACTTAATCTCCGAATAACGCGGCCGAATTTTTTATCGTCCGCTCGCTCGACCCACAATGCACGCCGGAAACGTACATGGATGATCGTAAAGCACTTTTCCCGCACGCGCGCGCTCATGCAACGTTTTTAGGATTACCGGCTGCAAGTACCGTACGCATGAGTTGCAGGCGGTTTTGAAGTGCCAAGTGAGGAAAATTTTTAGTACCGTAATCACTTCGCAGCCTGGAGAGTGGGAAAAAAAACGTTTACGGAACGCAGACAAAGAACATTTCTTCGTTCCTCCGTTATTACATGCTGCAAAATGATTTTAACTGTTGCGTGCACTGAGAGAAAACGAAATAGTTCTGGCAACTATAATTTGGCAACTCTGAAATTTAAGTAGTTGCAACTAGTTTTACGAAGTAATAGGAACTAAAGTAGTACTGAATACTATAAAAATATAGTCACGCTAACTACATTTGTGAACTATTAATTGATAGTGAAATAGCGACTCAACTATAATTACACAGTTATATAGACTTGTTATATATTGTTTATATAGACTTCATACAAGTAAGATATGACAACAACAATTTTCCAGTTTAGACAAATATTTAGACAAATATGTAGTTTATCCAACGATTTATTATAAATGGTTAATATTACTATGTTTTCTTAGTTCATATAGTTTATTTGTTGTTGTTACTGCAACTTTATAGCACATAATTGAGGCGCTATTTGTCCACAAATTTCTAGTTGCTGATACGACTTTTTTCTCTGAGTGTGCAATCTCGACTCGAAATAAATATCCATTCTATTACACTGAAAAAAAAAATTCTTGGTAAACCTGTGAGATGCATTTAGTATACTTTCTTTTGAAGTATTTGATTATTATTGCCAATTATAATAATAATAACAAAACATTTTGTAATAATTATAAACATTTGTAATAATTATATAAAAGAGTAAATTTTGTTTAGTCGAGCCAGCTAAATTATGTAATACTTATTATACGTTTAGTTGAAACTATTTCACCAAGGTGCTTGGTAACGTTAACCAAGCCTGGATTTTTATAACCAAGCCTTTCTTTCAGTGTACGCTCTGCGTATTCTCATTATTCATCCACCTCCCGACTCTCGCCCTCCACATATTGAACGTTCTTACAGTCATACCGCAATCCTTTCTCCCCTTCGACAGTACACCGTTTCTTTTGCAGCCATACTTTATACCCCGCCGACTCGCTCTTATTTTCCATATTGTCAGACACGATGCATTTTTCGCCGCAGAAAGGCGGCGGCGATCGCTCGCTTTATTTCGCCTCTCTCGGTTTCTCCGAGCGACATTATTGCGGCTGGTAATGCACGTGTTCTGAAAAGAGGCGGGGAAGGATTGCACATAGACCGGAAACACGAATTTCCCGCCTTCGGGTGCCGTCCGCGCCGAGTGCCAAAGTAACGATTTACTTTCAATCCCGGCAAGTTAAGCGACCGATTTCCGCGACCGGTTCCCATTTGCGTGCCGTCGCAATTTTCTCGCGCGCATTTGCACGTTCGCGGACGTGTTACCTTAAAACGTAACGACTGATGTAAAATGTAATGCGCGCAGAGAGAGCGCAACAAGACTTTCTGGAAGATAAATCTGCCGAATTCGTTTCCTCTCTCAGTTTGCTTATCAATGAATAAGATATTTAATAAATATTTCGTCAGCGTTTCTACGAGTTAAATTAAATTATTTGAAAAATAATTAAGTTAAAAATTAAATTATTAAATAATTTAAAAAATAATTTAATTTAACAATTTAAAGCCTAATTAAATAAATTAATAAGGCTTTATATACAGCCAGAATAAATAATAATAAAAATCATAAATTTTTGCTATATTTTGGTACGTTTTGTTACATCTCAGAGATCCTCCCTTTAAAAACGTACTTGTTCTCTGTAGCAAACTGACCAAATTGCAGCATTCATGAATGGACGGAAGTAAAAGAGCGAGTGAGCGATTAACGTGCCACGAACGAGGGTGTTCGAGGGGTTTGAGACGTGAAAGAGACGAGAAAATGCCGAACATCCGGGAGTAAGACGAGAGAATGGGAAAGCAGCCGTCATATTTCTCACCGAGCGAACAATAGCGCCCTTAAACGGTCGCCGTTTTGCGCGTGAATGTATATTCAAAAAATCGCACGACCCTCGGCAGGACTTAAGGCGACTCCGGATGGCAGAGGTGGCCTCCGGGAGGGTTAATCCGTCAATGGTGTCTAATGGTCAAATTCCACGGACAGAAAAGCGGCCGTTTAGGCGACTCTCATTGTCGCGCGGGACAAATTTAGCGTGAAAATGCGACGAGAACTTTGCGATCTCTCATTGTGCGTTCCATGATCGCGAAATGCGATTTGTGCCCGGTATTCTTTGTCCACAAAAAGGGGTGCGTCGGATACGCCACGGCTTACGCGGATTTGTTAATGGCTCTTTTATGACGAGAGAAAGCGCTTAGGCTTCGACCCATCCGAAATTTCTTGATGAGATTTTATCCCTTCTGACAGGAGCTTCTCGGCTACCATAAACTTAGCAAAAGTAAGGAAGTGAACTTAAAATTACATTATAATACTCCATCTCCTTGCCATGCTAGTTAACGTAATTGGAGTTTATATTACTCAGACCAAGGATTGTGTGCGTACTAAAGTTATAAAAACAAGCGTTTCTATATAACTCTGTACTGAAATTATTTCCAATTAAATTAAAATAGCAATTGAATCTTTCGGAAAAGATTCAATTCTAAGTGAAAGTTATAAATAATTAATCCGTAATAATGTTTCACGTCTTTTTTAGTAAAATTTATTTTATTTCGTATAATATTTCTTATCATTTTTAGTGAAATTTATTTTATTTCGTATAGTAGCTTTACTTTTTTTAAACATATACAGGGTGTCCCATGACTCGAGGTCCATACATTAAGGGCGTGTTATTGAAGTCATTTAGAGTTGAAATTGTTTAATAAACATATGTCCGTAAATGCTTCCTAACAGAACTACAACCATTGAAAGTTGCTGTGAATATTTGAAACATTTTCTGTC